>OY986973.1:1731307-1807068 GCA_963920575.1 Narthecium ossifragum
GGGTCGAGCACCGAAATCCCGACCCATATGCCCAACCTAGGCCTGACCCAAATTCGACCCATTAAACAGGTCAACCTGACCCGACTAAACCGTTTATGTGTAAAAAAAAAGATAAATACAATGCAGGGAGAAGCTCGTCGGCGACGGTGATCGCGAGCGGCTAGCGGGCAGCTAGAAGGTGGATGGCGCCTGGGGGGTGGCCGAGAGGAGTCGCGGTCGCCCGGTGGGCGGATCTAGTGGGCGGAGGATCTCGGAGGCAGGGGACCTCAATGGAGGTCGGAGTGGGAAGAGGGGTTGTCGGTGGCCGAGGTTAATCTCGCCATCTACCCCTTCACCTCCATTTTCCTCATCGCCTACTGCTTCCTCCCGTCCTTCTCCATCGTCTCCGGCTTCTTCATCGTCCGATAGACTCTATCGGATGGAGGTTGGAAAGGGAGATGCCGGTAAACTTCGGAGAAGGGCTGGGAGGGGAGGAGATCAGTGGAGGGCGGAGGGCGCAGAGTACCAAGGGGAGATCGCGACAGGGGGAGATCGCGAGGGGAGGGGGAGATCGGGGAGATCGCTGTGAGGGGAGGGGGGATCGGGGAGATCAGGGAGATCGCGCGTGAGGGAAGGGGGAGATCGGGGGAGATCGTCGTGAGGGGAGGGGGGATCGGGGAGATAATGGAGATAGCTGTGAGGAGAGGGGAGATCGCCGTGAGGGGAGGGGGGATCAGGGAGATCGCCGTGAGGGGAGGGGGCGAGAGGAGGAGATCGGGGAGATTGGAGATCATGAGATCGTCATGAGGGGAGGGGGAGATCGGGGAGATGGGGAGAGGAGGAGATCAGAGAGATAGGGAGAGGGAGGCAATCACGACATGGGGAGATGAAAAGATCGGGGAGATGAGGAGAGCCTCTAAATCCTTAAAAATTAAACCGATAAATGGGTCATGGGGTCAATCCGATCTGACCCATTTATTTATGAATCATGAACGGATCAATCATATTTATGACTCGAATTTGATTATACTAGATCCAAACCCATTTGTCTTCTGTCTGACACCCTATCTCCGACATGTATCAACCAAGTAATAAACCAAAAATTTAACATCGTAGCCTGCATCTTAGAATGAGACATGACATGCAAAAGCATTACGTACATTTTAAAAAAAAAATGTACGTAATGCTTTTGCATGTCATGTCTCAAAGTGTACGTAAAGCATTACGTACACTGCTTAATATAAGTTTGAGACATGAGGACCACATTGGGAGGTGCTAGAGACCAAATGAATGTGGTCTCACTACCTAGTTGGCAATTACATTAACCATGAGGGATGTGCCTTGTGACCAGGAGAATACATCCAATCTTATGAATGCCGAATTCCAAATCTCATAATAGTGGGCTTATCTTTTGCAAAAATAAAAATTGAGACATTTTTTTTCTCTAAAGGAAAAAGAAAAAGAAAAATATGGCTTCACTAAGATCTTAATTAACCCTCCCAACGATGGTTATTAAAATATGAATCATTACTTCAAAGATTCGTACATATAGTGAGACAAGTTTTTTTTTTTTTTTGTTAGATAAGCTCAAAGGAATGGATTACAAAAGTAAATAAAAATTACATAGAAGAAAAAGGGACATGAGAAAAAAAGAGTCTAAGCCACCCATTTAAATGACCACGGACCATCTTGCCCAACTCATCACCTCATGAGCTTAAGAATTCATCTTCCAAAGAAGGTGAAGAAAACACATTGTCACGAAATGCGTTGTCATCACCAGATCTCTCATAAAATGCCCAAAGCTCGCGCGACCAATCATACCTTCAAGCCACACGGACCCCCGCGACGGGCCTCCTCCATACCCCCCGGATCGCATATAGTGAGACAAGTTGAGTGTATGCTAACGACTACACACATTGCCAACATGTACGTAGCATGGCTTCTAGCTGTCAGCTGTGGTCCAAATTAAGACAGTGATATGGGGTGGCAACCTTTCTTTAATCATTGGAAAGATGGAGACTTTAGGATCGATAGCTATGGTTGGCCAGACAATTAATAAATATCTTAGAATCATGCAAAGTTTAATATATGTCACAGAACTTATTCAGCAAGGTTATAACGAGAAATCACAGCGAAGGTTCTCGACAGTAGCACCTTGTCTTGGTAAAAGATCGAAGATTGCAGAGTTCCACTCTGGAGATATAGTTTATGTTCATGTATTGTACTCTACTATGATATTTTGGATGCTTAGTAGCGAGAAGTAAAGAAATCGCTGCCATTTTTTTCTTTTTTAGGATTGAAAGAGGACATTCAAATAGTTTAAGGAATCCATATATATCAGTGATGATTATAAACCATCAAAAATATTGCAAAATGGTTACATTAATTGCTTGTTGTTAATTTATGATACACTAATTAAAACCTTGACTGATGAGGTTTCTCAATCAATAGAGCTTTATATTATTGATTTGTTCATGTTTTCTATTTAGTTTAGGACGTTGCTTGATATACATGGACTAGGTCAATGAATCGATAGTCCACTACCGATTGAATTATTCATCTAGTCTATCGGTAGTGAGATACCGATGGATTCTATCAACCAATCGGTACCTCATTACCGATATAATTCAATCGGTAATGAACTACAGATTCATTAATATAGTCCATCGATAGTGATCTACCGATGGACTACATGGACGAATCGGTATTAGACTACCGATTCGGTGCATCCATGTACACAAAACATTACTCCTTATTTTATGTATAAACTCACCATAATATTCATGCATGACATCAGCACCGACATAAGACGGTCTTAATTAGGGAGTTGGGCAACGATATAACTATATAATTACAAGTTGTGCTTCTATAATAAATTAATCACAACTAACTAAACAGTGGACATGGGTAATTAAAAACTGCTTTCATGAACTTGTATATATTTATGGATGTTCTGACAATGTGCTAAGACTTCAAACAGTTCTTAATAGTATCATATTAATGTTCTAAGACAAACGAGTGCTGCAAACCACCGATAGATTCGCTGGGCCTCGATAAGAGAATCGTGAGCAATGTGAAAGCTAGAAGACAAGAGAGCAAACAGAGAGCTAGCTAGGTCTTACATATATATATATATATAAGCATTGTTGACTTCAGAGAAGCCAACCAGCAAATCACTCCGTTGATTGCGGCAGAGTAATTTTTACATCAGAAATAACTAATGGTCAGCAATGAAAATAATTATTGAAGCATTCTTTCATGATTCTTTATCCTTCAAAGGTTGTAAAATTACATATATAAGGGACAAATAATGAGTAAAAATCTTTTAAAGAAAATTTCCTCGAGATCCTCTCTTAGTTCTTCTCCTCCATCTGATGATGGTATAGTGCTGGGGGTGCAATATGTCTATTGTCTACTACCTAGCTAGGACTAGGAGATGCCTGGTCCAATCCAGTGGTCCTCCTCTGAGGAGAAGAACAGCCATGGTGGGTATCAGTCTATGCATCTCCAGTTGTGCAAAGAGCACCTCATAGCTAGTGCTATGAGTTTTGAGTACCTAAGTACCATAGTCCACACCAGACCAACAAGCCTGGGTCCTCTAATTAGGTTTGCATGGTTAGGTAGGGGATCACTAACTCTGCTGATTAATTATCCCTACATTCTTAGGATGATCTATAGTGGGCTACAGCAGCTCCTACAGGCTACAGCTAGCTAGAGGTAATGGCATGGTGGTTGTCGAAGATAGATCATGCGTAGCCTGTATACAATGGAAGCATATCGATCTAAGCATGCATGCACTAAGCTTAATTTGCATGACTATTTCTTCTCTGTCAATGAACCATATGAACTTATTATGGCATCACAGAACAGTAGTTTGAATATTATTCAATCAGAACACATGTTGTCGTGATGCAGCATAGTAAAACCACATTAGATCGATCTCTTAGCTATGCTCCACAAATTTCCTGATTTCTAATTGGCCACCGACCAGAAAGCCCACCAAAAGCTCTGGACCCCATCACAGTGTGTTTGTATCCATTCCACGGGTTACCTTTTTCTCTTCTATCCAATTGCATGCATGCATGCATGCTATCTCCTAAGTAGCTAGTGGCACTGAAAAAAAGAGCCAGGATCAATCATGCTTTGAGTGGCACATGCATGCATAACTTTCACCTCCTCAACATATGTGGGCCTTTGGATACTATTCCATGAGTAACTTTATATCACATGAGATTACTATTCATCATTCCCTTGGTCTCTACTTTCCTCTGTCACTCCAAGAGCTCTGGTCTTAAAGCAAAAGTACTCAGATCCATGGCTGTGCCGAGAAATGGATGTGATCCAGAGAGAGGTGTGCTGGTGAAGAGCTCCATCCAGCTTCAGTACACTCCTCTTGCAATAAAGAGCAGCTTGGATCATAAAAGCAGTGTACTTAATTGGCCGCTACGCTTTCTGGGGGGATGCCTCTGTTCTTCTTTGATGTATTTATTACTCTGCAAGAAGAAACCTAATCCCCGGGGATGCCATGCATGTGAAATAAAAGCCTCTCGAATCACAAACACACACATTGACACATAGATAAGTTGTCTTTGTCTTCTTTTTGTTCACAGAGTGTCAGAGAGTAAGTGTGGGTTGTACCATTCAATTTCCAAATTCAGAGGCTGCTTAATTTCTTGTGAAAAACTAACGGGGCAGAGGAAAGTAATTTATTAGGCTTTTTTACTATGATAAAATTGTCTCATGAGGATTCCTAGTAACTCAAAATCAGATGAAGAATCAAAAGAGGTTCTTTTTCTTCCTTATAGATCGCTATAATGGGCAACATAAACCTTCTCTTAGGATAAGCTCAAGATATGAGCCACTTGCAACTGATTTTTTGAAACAGTTTAGGAATGGGAATGGATTTGTAGGCTCCGTCTGTTCGTGAGTTGTGTTTTTTATGATCACGGTGAAGTGTGTTTGTAAACTGTGATGAGATGTGGTACAGTAACGGCTTAAAAACTGTTTGGTATGACATGTTAATAACTGTGGTAGAAAGCGTGTTCATCTAATTTGTTGTTTGGGTGTGTATTTATTTTTAAATGTACTGTGTAAAATATTAATTTGTTATTTAGTTTCTGTGTTTGTTATGCCGCAACCAAGGTGCGGCCAAATAAAATCATCTATAAAGTGCTTCGTCTCTGACGCAGATTTGATGTAGTCCCCACCTATAAACTGTTTCGTCTCTGACGCAGTTTTAACGTGGTCCTCATAAGTTCGCTATTATTCTCAAATAGAATTTTTATAAACACAGCTGCATTCGGTCAAAAAAAAAAAAAAAGAAGTGTTTGGACAGCAAGAATGCACGCCCAATCAGACCCGTATTGTTGTCTATTAATAACCTTTTCAACTTATTAAATTCAGGTTATTCTGTTAGTTTAAGTCTTTTTAAAGAAAATGGATTATTTAACATGGTATTAGTAGAGCATATAGAGATCGACAATTCGACAAAGCAGATTAAGATTTTTTTTTTTTATCAACTCATTTATTTTGCTGACTTAGAATGATGAACGACAAAAATTGTTATCATACAACAAAATGGAGGAACCAAATGTGCCAATAAAAAAAAACTGAATAAAAGAAGACGAGTCAAAAAGAAGAACTCCTAAATGCTTGCAAAATCATCCGCTTTGCTTTGCTACAGCAACTTCTCAGCAATCTGTATTGCATTTAGAGCTGCCCCTTTGCGTATTTGGTCACCACAAACAAATATATCCAACCTGTTGAAGCTTTCCACTTAAGAGTGCCATCACAGAAAATGGACAGAATATATGTCAAGATTCACAATGAGTGCATGTAACTTACCCATGGTTGCCATATAGGGATAAATCCTGGCGGATCCGACCAACCGCCACATCATCTTTATTTGATACCTGCAGTCCACGGAAGTTCTTTTGAATCAAGTTTAGCCGGGGGTTCGACGGTGGTAATCATGGAATAGGAAAGTTGTGTTATCACTTTGGCTTAATCATATCCAACTCTTTCACTTGATAATAATCATATGAAGGAAAAAGGATAAGAAGGTAACCTCCAACGGTGTAGGAAAGCGATTGAGCTCCCTGTCATCAACAACAACTACTCCAGAAGCTCGCTGGAGAATTTCCCTCGCAGTATCCTGTCCAAATAAGAGAATCTCAAATAAGAGTCTGGGCATCCATTTGGTAGGTATGAAGTCATACTAAATATTTTCAGCTTCTATAGTGAATGCATAGACAAGAGCAACATTATCAGCTATATATTATAGGGGACCAAGATTCATGAAAAAATATCTTGTCAAGTAGCAAGTCATTCTCACTAGCAAAAAGATTTGTAAGACTGTTGATAATTATACTGGTCTTACCAACACTACAAGCAAAAGAAAACATAAAATGGAACAAACATAAGAATCCTGTTTCTGTATTACCCCTTCTTTTAAATTTTGGGGTATGTTGTATATCCAACATGTCCGTTTAACATTTGTGACAGTACGTATTGATTAGTTACTAATACCTAAATTTTGCTGTATGTTGTATATCAAACATGTCTGTTTAACATTTGTAACAGTACATATTGATTAGTTACTAATACCTAAATTTTGTTGTATGTTGTATATGAAAAAAATGTCCGTTTAACATTTGTAACAGTACGTATTGATTAGTTACTAATACCTATAGATACCAGCTTGTATTGGCTGTTATATAATAAACTCTTTGTCTTGCATGATAATACTGTAAGACAGAAGCAAGCTGAGATCCTACATAATTTGGGTAAAACTTAGTCCTAGTCAAACCAACATGAAATTATTCTCTCATATCAATCTAGTCTATTGTAAGCAAAAAAGAACGTTTCCCAAACTATTATGAGAACATAAGCTCACACAACACTTTAATCAATCAAATTAACCCGAACATTGCCCAAAACCATAAAAAAAAGGATCCACAAACTAGTATTACAGAACTTATTTTCCTAGTGAAATCAGATTTTAATAAGAATAATTACCTACAATGAAAGAATGTAGAGCTATATAAGGGATGATGATGTACAGACCCCAAAAAATGTAGAGCTATATAACGGATGACACCATCAAATACTCTACTCACCTCATGAAGCGGCTTTTCAAACTGGAGATTCACACTTTCAGCATGCGCACGCATAACAGGAACTCGTATGCAAGTAGCTGTTACCTTAACATCCATGTCATTCTGCAAAAAAGAAAAAAACAGAGAAAGAGTCCCACGCAAATTCAGATATGACTCCATAAATTAAACCAACTCAAAAGGCCTATAGTTAGCAGAAAAGAAAAGAAAAGCCAAAAGCTGAAGAACTTCGAGTATAACATAGAACCAAAAATAAGATTTTTCTATATAGCTCAATTTTAATTACCCATATTTTCCTTGTCTCTCTCACCAACTTCATTTCCTCTTCATTGTACCCATTTGCAAGAACTGGAGCATTATGTGAGAAGAGATTAAATGCATACTGCATGAAATCAAGGGTAGAAAAGGTAAATTCGATGCCAAATCATGGTTTCTTGCCGGTCCACTCAGGAAGGCAGATAAAACAAGTACCTGTTGCTTAAATATTTTACACGTTGGTTGTTTGCCATCCAATACCTGTGAAACAAAAAACATTCTTGTTTTACTTTGATTTTCTTAAGGAAAACCTAAGCTGACAAAAAACCAAATACAAGAACTTAGACCTCACGGGTCTGCAATTCGAGTTCTTCCATTGCTGCAGCACCCGCACCACTAGCAGCTTGATAGGTACTGACAACCATCCGAACCACCTGGAAAATAAACAAACCGAGCTTAGAGCTACAATGCCTAAATACTCTCGAAATAAAAATCAGCAACCACTCCAAAAAAGGCACCAATTGTGGATAAAAGGAATATGAACTCCCCAGAGATTCAAAATCGAGATAGTCAAAACTAAACAAATTCACCAGCCAGTAGCAATGTTCTAAGAACTCCAAAATCGGGTATTGCTCAATCTCACTGATTAATAGGAGTACTGATAAAATAACTTCAGATAAATAGATGGGAACAGTCAAAAGAACTCTATAGGGCTAATCAAACTACGAGCTATAAGAAAGGGTAAAAATAACATTTTGCAAGGTAAAAAAAAAAAAAGAAACCTTGGCGTGGCGATGGAGCGGGGTGGCAGCCATGAGGCAGATGATGGTCGAGCAATTCGGGTTCGCAATTAACGCGCCTTCCTTCCTCCCATAAAGCTTGATATGCTTCATAGCGTCCGCATTCACCTCAGGTATAACAAGCGGAACTCCTGCATCCATCCGAAACGCCGAGCTATTATCCACCACTACTGCTCCCTTCCTCACCGCGACCGGCCCCATCTCAAGGCTGACCCCTCCACCAGCACTGAACAAGGCTATATCGACCCCCTCGAAGCTATCCTCCTGGAGCTCCTCGATGACATACTCGCGGCCCTCAAAGGTGAGGCTTTTGCCGGCGGAGCGGCGGCTGGCGAGCATGCGGATGCTCCGGTACGGGAAATCCCGGTCCGACAGGACGCTGAGGAACTCCTGGCCAACCGCACCGGTGACGCCCACAACGGCAATCGAGGGCCCGTCCTCCTGTAGAGCCATGCGGACGGAGGAGGCGGCGCTCCGCCGCCTCCTGGTGGAGCCAGCGAAGGATGTCGATGGGAAGAAGTGGTGGCGGTGGGCGGAGGCCGTAGCTTGCATTTTGGCGGGGATCTCTTTTCTCCGGCGAGTACTCGCGGCGGCGGGGGGCGGGAAAGGAGGAGAGTGTATAGACGTGGCGGCGATAGGGTTTCAGGGTTTTCTAACGGTTTAAAGTGCAGTCTCTTAGATCCGATAACGAAGTGGATACCCTCCTTCCCCCTTGCGGGTAGACCCGTTAAGAGTTGGGGACCTATGGATGGAGCTTTAAACCCTCTCGAGGGTTCGCCCCCCTTTCTGGAAGCCACAGCCACCATCTCTAAATAGAGCCTTCGCGATCTCCCGAACTCGAGATAGAGAGGATGGTGGACGGCGAAGCGATGACTGACATTGGGTCTGCGGCGGAGGCGGTGGCGGGGGCGGAGGAGGAGGTGTCGGCGATGGCGCCGCTCCACGAGATCGAAAGCCTTTGCATGCGATGCGGAGAGAACGTATAACTCTTCGATCTCCTCTGTGGATTACTCTGTCTAATTTGATTGTAATTTGAGTGATTTTGTGTGAAATACTCGTCTTTGAGCGGTTCTCTCTCTTTTCTTGGTGCTGTGGTGTTGCTGCAGGGAATAACACGGCTCCTGCTAACTCGAATTCCCCATTTTAGGGAGGTATGTTTGGATTTTTAACGTATGAGAGTTTATGTTAAAATCTTATCTTTTAAGGTATATATTTTGATGTTAATCCTTTTGCAGATTGTTCTGATGGCGTTTGAATGTCCGCACTGCAATGAGAGGTACTTAATTTTGTAGATTATGTCGGGCTTGGAGAAGGTTTTTGGTTTTTCTTTTCCCCAGTTATTTGATATGTTTGTATTATTAGGAATAACGAGGTTCAGTTTGCGGGCGAGCTGCAGCCTCGAGGATGCTGTTATACCCTAGAGGTTCCAGCTGGTGATGCTAAGGTTTGTTCTTGGCTTATATGTGACTCGTTTACTAATTTAATGCTGCTTCTTGAGTGAAAGGATTTTATATTGCAATCATTCTTTTTAAGTGTCAAAGGCTAGAGATACTCCTATGTTACAATTCTGATGAGGGTTCTTTCTTTTTTTTTGTTCTTTATGATGTACCCTTTTGGTTGGATGGTTAAATTCATCAGGGATGTTGTTGCAGATGCTGAATCGGCAAGTGTTAAAGTCTGATTCTGCTACTATTAAGGTATGATGTACCCTCTTAATGATCAAATTTTATGATGCTTCTAGTATACGGGGCATGTATGTACAGTGTTATAATCTTTTCTTAGTCATTTTGATATTGGAGAAAGTTTTCCTTGTATATGCTTTGTTTGATCATAATATGCATCATATTGGAAAAGAAAACCGTGGAAACTAGTCAAACATACTTACCAAGGACTACGTCAGATGTAAAATAGATAGAAGGTACTGCTGTTTATTTTTTCTTTTTTGCTTTTTTCATTGGTAGCTTAATTTGAAAACAAGCTGCTTGATATTTCTGATTGACCATCTGCATCACATATAGAAGAGCGCTTTTAATATATAACAAACATGAAGCCAGGCCGTGGTTACTTACTCTAGTGAAATGATAGTTCATGGCTTTTCTAGTGACGGCCACAATTGGAGGTTCAGCCAATCATGGTTCCATCTGTTTCCGATACGTCTATCTCTGATTACTATATTTCTGAGAGAAAATCGTGCACTTTGGTTAAGAGCCGAAATATATTGCTTCAAGAATCTCACCTCCTCAGTCACACTAAAACACCATTACCGATTATGGTTTGTTTTTTATACGTGGGTTTTTTCTAGCATTTTTGTTTTGATGGTGATCCTTTCCGTATGGCATGAAAAACCGTTGAGCACATTTTGAAGCCAAAATTTGTTGATTTGTTTTCTTGACAAGTTGCTTCATGTTGCAGGCATTCATGTGCTTGATTTTTAATGGTGATCGTCATTATTTTGCAGATTCCAGAATTGGATTTTGAAATTCCTCCAGAAGCTCAACGTGGCACACTTTCTACAGTAACTCCTTGTGATTTTTTTTTGTGATTGTCATATTATAATTCTATCTTGAAACGTGAATTTAAGCTTGAGGGCCTGGCCATTCTTTATATTCTTAGGTGGAAGGGGTAATTTTACGAGCTGTACGTGAATTGGAATCCCTTCAAGAAGAGCGCAAGGTGCACTGAAGAACACAATTTTGTTTTGTTATAATGCCAAGTTGTTATTCGCTCGATACCGACATTGTTGCCTTTTCAATGACGCAGAAAATGGACCCCAAGACAGCTGACGCTATAGATCAATTCTTGTTAAAGTTGAAATCTCTTGCATCTGGAAATGGCTCTTTCACCTTGATCCTTGATGATCCCTCTGGCAACAGTTTCATAGAGAATCCGTAAGTTACTGTTGTAATCTTTGCTTTATCTCATGTGCCTCTTTTGTTTGTTGTTCTTAACCTTCATTTTAGATTTGTTTTGTAATCTTTAAAACCCAATTTTGGTTTTATTTGGCATATTTAGATATGCTCCATCTGCAGATCCTGCATTGTCCCTTAGGTTCTATGAAAGGACACCTGAACAGCAAGCAGCATTGGGGTTCCTTGCTGCCCAGTCTGCCGATGGAGACAGTTCCAGCCAGGAACGAAACCTTGCTCCTGGTGGGATGCAAGCAGAGCCCCATGGCTCGGTTGGAGCTATTGCTGGTCGTCGTGTGATTGCGAAGAGCAGCAGTGATGAGGTCGCTGCAGCATTATGTAGGTATTCGGCTCCAGAAGAGGTACCTCCTGTTGAATGAACCTTCATTAACATTCTCTTATTGAGCTTGTGTCTTCAGATTTAATTCTTATAGACCCTTCAAACAGGTTGACACCCTTCCATCATCTTGTGGGGCTTGCGGGACTGCATGTGACGCTCGATTTTTTTCTACCAGTATCCTTTTATTCCTCAGATAGGCATTGTAGGTACATCTATAATGCTGTAGAGGTATGCAGGGGGGTTTTTGTTTTGGGTCTATTTAGAAGCGAAGCTGGTCTAGTGCATAAAACTGTGTTTCCAATTGGGTGAGTTACATCCTTGAAAACAGGTAGCGTGACTGATGAAATTGCATAACTGCTTCTTCAGACTCTTAAAATGATGCCTCTGACCACTCATTATGATCTGTTGGCGGAGATAGAAACACCTCAGCAACTGATGTGGAAAAACCACCACCAGGTTGACTAGATATCTTCCTGACCCTCACAATATTGCATTTTAAAATTTAGTTATCTTAGCCCAAGTGTGCCCTGTTTCTGCATCAAGAAAGCTCAAAGAGATCAACACGTTCTCCTAACATTCTACTTTGGTTCCTGACTAACTGTATCGATCAATTGTGACAATAATTTTGATGATTTTTTTAGACTTAACTGTGCACAGAAATTCCATATTTTCGAGAAGTCATCATTATGGCGACCACTTGTGATCAGTGCGGTTACCGGAGCTCTGAGGTTTGTGATTCTGCTGACATCTTTGAACTTGAGGATTCTTAGATCTCCACCTATTTCAAATTGTAGCTTTCTGGCTTTGTGGAATATGAATAATGTATGGTAATTATGCTGTGTTGTTTTTGGCCTTGTGCTTCCTTCATTCAATAAACAGTTAAAATCCGGTGGTGAAATTTCTAAGAGAGGAAAGCGGATAACACTATACATCCAGAATCTAAAGGACCTTAGTCGGGATGTAATCAAGGTAGGTTATGCTTTACTCTTGAGAAGATTTTGTGACATTAATTGCTTACCAGGTTATTATGGTTGCTTAAACCTAAAAGGGTTTAGAGCTACTGTATAAAGTCCAGCTACCTTATGTCCAGGCTGATACTGCAAGTGTGAAAGTACCTGAGCTTGAACTGGAGCTTGCTAGTGGCACATTAGGTGGACTTGTGACAACAGTTGAAGGTCTGATTGCTAAAATTTGTGAAAGTAAGTCTACATCTCACTATCCTATCCATGATTCTTGATTATCAGTAACTCCTGATTATGTTTGTGGTTGACAAAGTTCTAAATGACTTCAAATTATTAAATATCATTGTTCTTATGCATACGATGAACATGCTGTTGTATCACTTATACTCTTGTATGTAGCTGGCAACATGATTTCAATCTAAGTGGTTTTTTTCTTGTCCAATAATTTCTATGCCATCTTGTCAGATTTTTTTGGATAGTTAACCTCCATAGACTTACACAGTGATTGTTGGAACTTTGCAGATCTTGAGAGAGTTCATGGATTTACCTTGGGTGACAGTGTTGACGAGTGGAAAAAGACAAAGTGGAATGATTTTAGATCAAGGCTAAAAAAGGTATGTTCCTTTCCATCATCATTCAAACAAAAGGCAAAGATCAGGCATGTTGATATTGTCCATAAGAGTCTAGTCTAAGCTGATTCTTCCCCCCCATATTCTAGCCTTATTGTGGTCTGTATGTGCTTATGAGGTGAATATGAATGAATTTAATAGCTTCTATCAGAATGTTTTCGCTTCAGTCTTATCCACAGCAATGTATCTCTCTCTCTCACACAGTTGTTTTCACTTTTCCATTCAACAAGGCGTCTTTCCCTCTTTTTCATTCATCTCTTCCCCACTGTCACTGAGGGCATGTGTAGGTTTCTGATGTGTTTAGATACAAGTTAAACCTCAGGCTCATTATTTTTCTAGCGCCAAATACTAAACGAATGTCTTTAAGAGTACTAGGCTGAACATCAAGTTCCAGATGTGATTCTTTTTAGAGTTGTTTTCTTGAGGTAGCTTATGTTTTATAGGAAATAATGTTGAATTGTAGGACATACCTAAGATGACAGTTTAGGATGTCCTCCCCTTTTCTCATTTACCTGAACTATTTCCTGCTTGAGTGTAGTTTTTTGCCGTGTAAATCAGGACATAGCCCTCTTTGTAGTCATTTCTGTGCTTAGTTCTATTCTTAGTTAAAAGAAAAATCCTCGGGGCTTATGATATTCATATCTTTGGCATCTTGCAGCTTCTACATGTGGAAGAATCTTGGACATTAATTATTGACGATGCACTTGCAAGTTCATTTGTTTCATTTGTTACAGATTCCTTAGAAGAGGATGAACAACTCATCGGTAAGCTTTTTGATGGCTCAGCACCATCTGTGACCTCATATTTTGGAATGTCGGTTTCACCTGGTTGCATTAGTTGTGTTTATTCTAACATCACCTCTGTGATTCTATTCTCAGTTGAGGAATATGACAGGTCATGGGAGCAGAATGAGGAGCTGGGTTTGAATGACATGGATACCTCCTCAGCAGATCATGCTTATGACACCACAGGTTAATCAATCGGAGAAAAATCATGAAGATATAATCCCGTGTTGTATTCCCCTTAAACTGTTGGCTTGGTAGGTGTCAAAAGCTCTTGTAACTTAAACGTTAATTTGGTGAGACATTCTTAACTAAAGTTTAAATTTCTGCTAGTTTGCGTGAGTGAGCATCCTGCGCGTCTACCCTTTTTAACTTTGCTGCGGGGTGGATACTTAAAAGTTAAAACTGTTGGTCAGCAATGTAGCGTTCATGCCTTCCTTTTTGGTCTAATTATAATGGGCTTTTCTTTTCTTTTTTTGCATTCAAGTGCGAGCTTTTATTAATATGGAGTGATGGGAAAAATAGCCATAAGTTTTTTTTTAATTATATAATCCTATTACTCGGGTTTGGGATATAAATGCACTACCAATTGTTGGATGTGCTCGTATTCGCGCCAGAGTAGCATAGCCTGCCGGCCAAACTCATCAAAAAAGATAAAAGCTGCTGCTACTAGTTTCTCATGCAACTACTCATTGGACCATAGCAAAGCTTTTGTGAAGACTGGCAAGTGAAGAGATTAAACACTGTCACTCAGTTTAGTAAACTCCTTGCCTGCGTCTATGCAATTTTCCAAAAAATCTGGTATTTTCAGCTGCTTCGAACCTATTCACTTACCAGAAATCATTGCATGTGCAGAATCCATCATTGAATTTATGAAACCGGTTCCTATCTCTCAAAATGATTTCACGGCCATAAGCTTTGGAGGCCAGTTTCATTACCGAATGGCAATCATTGCATACTCTAATGTTCTTCACGATCCGAATAGGCGCAAAGTGATCAGTCCCTATAAGTCCGAATGCAAGTGCAAGCTTCTCACTGTGAAACCACAATGCATTCTTCTTCTCATCCTCCTCGATATCCAACAATACCTCCGACGTGTTCATCACATGCCCCATCTCCCTCGCCTTTGATTCAATTTCCTCCACCATCTCATATATCTCCTTGCTTCGCGGATGCGACTTATCGCCGACGATAAACTCATGAACCATGCCGTCAACCTCTACCGAGCTGCAACCAGGTGTTTTCTTTATCCCTCTAGCCTTCATCCAAGCTCTCACTCTTGCAACATCCTCCCATCTATTGTTATATGCATAGATGTTTGATAAAAGTACGTAAGTGGCATCGTTGTGAGGCTCGATCTCCATCAACTTCCCAGCCACATGCTCCGCGAGCTCAACATTGGCAGGATTTTTCCGGCAGGCGCTCAACAAAGAGCCCCAAAGAGCCGCTTCTGGCTTCATCGGCATGGATTCTATCAAACTCAATGCCTCTTCCAACAATCCTGCTCTACTGAGCAAATCGACCATGCAACCATAGTGCTCCATCTTCGGCGAGACACCGAAACACCCCGCCAAACTATCAAACACGCAACGCCCCTCATCGACCAACCCAGAATGGCTGCAAGCCGAGAGGACCCCGACCAATGCGACATCATCAGGCCTCACCCCTTCGGCCACCATCTTCTTAAACAAGGCGAGTGCCTCTTCACCATGCCCGAACATCGCCAAGCCCCTAATCATCGCCGTCCAAGACGACACATTTCTCTCCGGCATTTCATCAAACACTCTCCTAGCTAGCTCAACACTGCCGCACTTCGCATAAGCATCGACCAAACCCGTGCCCAAGTAAACAGTTATAGCAATCCCGTTCTTCGTAGCATGCTCGTGAACCCATTTGACGGCGTCCAGAGCGCCCAAGTCAGCGCATGCGGCGAGAACGCTGACGACGGTGATCTCATCCGGCTCGGCTGTCTTACTCTCACTATCCTCACCATTGGCGGTCTCTAAAAGGCGACGGAAGAGAGCTAAAGCATCTCTGGAGCGGCCAGACTTGGCGAAGCCGGAGATAGCGGCGTTCCAGGAAGCGATGCAGGAGCGGTGGGGGCCAGTGAGGAGGAGAAGCAAAGCCAAGGAAGGGTGAGAAGAGGCGGAAGAGGAGTACAGCGAGAGCAGAGCCGTGTGTGAATGGAGAAGGTGGGCGAGTGAGAGCTTGAGAAGAAGAGCATGGAGAGCGTAGCCAATTGGAAGAGGAGAATGGAGAAGGGCGCAGGCTTTGAGAAGAGGTGGGAAGGTGTGAGCATTGGGCGCCACGAAGGGTAGCAAGTTATAGGCGAAGAAGTGGACGGCGAGGCGTGGCGAGGACGACCGGAGATAGGCGCGGATGATGGAGTTGTGAGCTAGAGGAGAAGGGTTGGTGGGGGAACGAGAGAGGATGGAGATGGCGTGGTTTATATGGGCGTGGGGGTCGGCGGCGGAGGGTTTGGGGAGGAGGGAGGTGGTGGCGATGAGCTTGGAGGAGAGGGAGGGGACGAGGTGGTGTTGGCTCTTCAGCATGAGAGCGTGGACTTGGTGGGTGTCGCGGAGGGTGGTGCATGACTGGAGGAGGTTGAGAGTGGCGGCGGCGGCGTCGGACATCGCCGGATATTGGTGTCTCTCTATCTTTCGTAGGTACTACTACTTCCTGTGATTTATATAGGCTGAGCAGATGAGCATAAAAAAGAGTATCAAGCTACACCTGAGGTCCGAGGATTTGAACAATCGTAGGAATCCGCTTGGATAGTTTGATACATATACATTTGATCAGAGAGGAACTTAGCATGGCGTGTTACATGTATGGCTGGTGTGGAGGTTGCATCCCACTACCTGGATAGCTACCATAGCTTGATGGAGTCTGATATCCACTGCCCATGTAGCTCCCATGGTTGGTGGAAGAAGCTGGCATACCAGCACCCATGTAGCTCCCATGATTGGTGGAAGAAGCTTGCATACCAGCACCCATGATGTAGCTCCCATGGTTGGTGGAAGAAGCTTGCATACCAGCACCCATGATGTAGCTCCCATGGTTGGTGGAAGAAGCTTGCATACCAGCACCCATGTAGTTTCCATGACTGGTGGAAGAAGCCTGCATGGGAGGACTCATGTAGGTGCCATAAGAAGCCGGAGCTCTCTCGTTGGGGTAATGGTGATGCCTCTGGAGATTTGCTTGCAGGCCATAGGAAGCATGGCTTGGAACCTGGTAAGGATGATGGGCTTGGTAAGGGTATCTTTCCGAACGCCCATAGGACAATCCACTGTCATCATAAACTGGTGCCGGAGGCCTGTTATCGCAGGCAGTGGAATGTCTGCGTAGAGTAGAACCGACATTTGCTCGGGGCTTCTTTGCCTGAGACTTGGAAATATCGGTCATTCTTCTCTTCTCGGTTTTTGCTTTCTCGAGCCCTGCCACCCTTTTCTGGAGAGGTTGCACAGGATATTCTTCTTGGAGCTTGTACTCTTCAATACACCTGATGACGGCCTTCAGCGCACCTAGCTCCCGGGCGTTTGCGTCCTTCTGAATGGTTTCATAAAATCCTGGGTTAGAGGATGATTAATATAATTAAAATGCAGCACAAAATTGCACTCTGGGGCAATCAATAGTTTCTAATTCTACCATTAGAAGTGTTCATTGCAGCTGCATTGCTTCTCACTGTTCCTCTCTTAGAAGGAAAAGGCCTGTGCATAGAAAAGAGATGAAAAACAAATTGATATACCAACCTGAGTGACAGCATCTCCTGTGCCTCCACTTTTCTCTTGTGCGGTTTTACCCAATTCGTTTACATATGAGTTAAGTAGAGGAACAGGAGGAAACTTCTCAGTCAGCTGGAAGGCATGGGCAAAATGAACAGCATCGATCTGTCTCCCAGTGTTGACCAGAGCTTCAATAATATCTGCATAAAACCCACAAAATCAAATGGCGGTCACATAAAGCAGATATTGCAATACCTGATCCTCAAGGAGTAGTTTCAGACATTCAGAAGTTCTTAGATTCGATAGCGTACGCCATGTACTGTAGACCTATCCTAGAGAGCATCTTACAGAAAAGAAATCGATGTGTCGGTGAAGCCTCATGGCCAGTTTGTGTGATACCAACCTGGCATTTTGTGTGTTAATCCAAGAGAGCGGCAGAGCTCAGGTGCCTGCTTGCGACGAGAAACAACCAGTACGATCTTGCAAAGTTCGTCTTCATCGAACTCTGGTGCAATACTAAAAGTAATAAGCAGCTGCAAGAATGCCTGTGGTTCCAATGTGTTACCACTGGATACATTAATGTCCATATCAGCCAGCTTGGGCTTCCATTCTTCGGCAATTGTCTTTGCCTGCTGCTTAATTTCAGAGCTCAAAGGGTGATCACCACCAGGCTCAGTCATCCCCAAAATGGGGGTCGCAGATTCCATCAAAACAAGACAGCTTCTGCGCAGGCCCTGAAGGGCCGCGTCATTCTCAATTCCCTGAGAGGTGGGTTGGTTTGGAGGATAAAAGCCCTCTAATGCATCCAGCACCAAGCGGGCTGGTTCATTTGCACTTTTCAAGACAATAGAAAGTTCCTCACGCAGGGCATTAAGGTTTTTCCGGTTTTCTGAAATAAATTTCAGAAGGCCTTTTGTATCCATCTGTTCACAAAGTTGCTTCATAGAACGATACAGAAGGCTTTTTGCAGCCATCTGTTCAGCAGATTCACCTGATTTATTATCAGGAAGTTTCTCCCCTGGGACAGTTATGGGTGCATTGGGATCGCCATTGGCAGAGGTGCTTACCTTGTCTTCTTTGCCCCCTTTGATGTCAGCCAGCACTGGAGAAGCCACCTTGTATTTCTCATGTGCCTCGATTACAGCTGAAACAGCTTTGTCTTTAAGCTCCTGTAGATTGTCCAACAAAGCATGCTCCTTCGCGGCTACAGCTGCCTCTCTTTCAGCAAGCATAGCCTGGGTCTCTGACTGTTTTTCCTCAAATTTCTTCTCCTTCTGTTCTAGTTCATTGAATCTCTCCTTTAAAGATCTCTCGAGGCTGTGGAAATATCCCTTGATATCCTCCCACTTAGCTATATTTTGCAATGATGACCTTGAGTGAGACTCTAGCTCAACAAATGCCTTCTCAAGCTGTTCCAGCATTGTTGCTGCTGATTCAAGACCAGCGCTGATGCTTTCGATCTCTACCATAACTATCTCAAGGTGCAAGTCAGGGATGCCCTGAAGAAAATTATTAGCAAATATTCAGCCCACAGAAATTTGATGAAAATCAAAACCACGAGGAAGTGCCTGTCGACATTTTACAATATCATCTTAATGACAAACCTGCATCCTTCATTGTGATAAAGGGACTAGAAAAACAGGTGAATGGAAGAACGGAATATGACCTGGAAGCACAAATGGTGAACATTGCATGTCACATAAATTATTACGAGGTACTTCAAATTTTCTGTCCCTAACCAGATCATGTCATGCAGCTTTATCATAAACAGTGAAACCAGATCGTTGCATCATAAGCTTCTAGACTTCTAGTTCACTTCCCATGTCACGCAACGATCTAGTTTATATCCAAAGGACTTTATTAGAAAAACTTTTGTCTCTAGTAACAATAATGCTGAGACTGATGGCTTCAACATAACAATTAGACTGGAGGAATTAACAACATTCTGAGTAGATCATGTCAAGAATGACAATGAATACACATGAAGATGAATGGCGGCATCAATTGATTTTCAAATTTCCGTATCACTGAATCACGATCCAGTTTATGTTCTTAGGTAGGTTATTCTAAAAGGAAACTTTTTACACATATTCAGCATTTCATGCTCCACTGTTGTTTGTATGTTTCCCTATCTCACGGTACCAATCTACCATGAACTTATAGTGATCATCCCGCCTTTACCTATAACACCTCCTACTGCCCCAATCAGTGCGGTAAATTTTTCCCCACATTTCCAACAAAAGTTTCTCACAGTCACAACTCTCAGACCTCAAGTTCCTTGGATTTCATTTCACCCACACAACCTGATCTTCAGTCTTCATTTTGGGAAAATGTCATCCAGGAATACTGAAATCAAACACCTAGAAAATCGGATCTCTTTCTATAGTATCGTCACCTAGGTAGCTGAATTCCAACAAATCTCAGTCGCCAAACCCTAGCTCGCCCCACTAACGCTCGAAACACCTCGCTAATATCAAAATTTAAAGAACAAAAAACCAACTAGATGGCTCAGTGGAACTGGGAACAGTGACACCCCCCCCCCCCCCCCCCCCCAAATCAAGTTACTCGATTGTAAATAGCGCCAAGAGGAATTCGAGTAGTACCTTGGAGAGTGCGACGCCGTAACAGACCCAAAACAGTAGACGGATCGAGAGTGCTGCAGGAGGAGGTGGATGTGGAGATGGGAGGAGAGCTACGCTACGACGTCGAACCCTAGCGAGCCATCGGGCATTACCCTCTCTCCCGCAGGGTGTTGAGACTGGACGGTGATCCCGCGCTTCAAATGTTGGATCAAAGAATATACCGTGTTCCCGCGGACAAGGTTGTGGACCGTACGCAACAGTTTGATTCATCCACGAGTCTTAACGAGGTCAAGATCAGACGATTCAGATTTGTTGTTCCGCCGGCACAACGAACAAACATAAATCATGATCCGAGGACCGAGAGACCCAGTAGGAGATTTTCTCTACGCTTATTTCTTTCTGAAAATAATAATACACCGACATATGTTGCAATATAGAATAGTTATTCCGCCGGAACAGCGAACAAAGTAATGGCCCAAAATATTTGTGTTGTTTCGATCTAATGGCAATGTATACTCAATGAATTAATGAGTATTGTGGTTTGAATAATCTCACAAATTGTACTCTAAGTTAAGGGAGATAATCCTCATTATTCCTATTTTTTATTCAAACATCAAAGTAATGATCATGAAGTTACCATTATTTCACGTACCCTATTCCTCTCTATTTTTTCTCACATATCCTATTCATCTGTCTTTTCCCTCCATTCCTTAACCTTATTTTTTCTAACCCAATCGTCTCTTAATCCCACTTTTTCTAACCCCATATTCATCTGGCTTAGAAGTTAGAACCTCGTTCTCACGTGGCCTTCATTTCCATAATATTTCCTGATAAAGGTCCAAGCTGCAGCTTTGACATCGGGAATAAAATTTGCAAACAGCACCTCAATTAGAGGGCTATAAAATTAATAAAAATACAAATTATACAAGCTCATGTTCAAAACTTGATTAGAACAATTACATAAACTCTTTGCTGCTACAAGTACATTTTCTGTTGTTCATAGAAATCAGAGCAGCCTGCATGTAGCTTGCAGTTAGGCTCCGTCTTGATTCTGATGGCATTCCAGAAGTAACATGATATACCTCTGAAAAATGGCCGGCCATCGATAGATGCTCTTTGCGCAAGCCTGGATTGAGAATCTTGACATCAAGTATATATGTCCACTGTTACACTGTATTTCTTAGGCTGGCAAAGTAAAGTAAGCACATCAAATGTGCAGTTATCTGTTTGAGTATTTGAATCAGAGGAAACTACCTGGATAGCAGGCCACGTTCTCCAAGCTCAACTACTGTACATGTGCTTTCCCTATGTTTCATGATTGTAGTATAATTTATAGCTCATAAGTTTCCATCGCTCCAGAATCTTTTCGAAAGTGCCGATGAAAGTTGAGAAAGTAGATCACCACCACGAAAAGTGAGATAAAGGATAAATGCCACATATGATGCGATCACAACACTGATAATAGATCCGAACAATATGCCATGTACTTCCGAAGAGAAGAATTCCAGCATAAGGTAGCCATTGATGATAATTAGCAGTGTAGCAACAGTCCAGGTTACGAACTGCATCAAATATCAAACATGTAAGAGAGCATTTACAGCACCCTTGGCAGTTCAAAAATGTCATCAGGAAAAAATAGGAAAATGAGAGAGCAATGCGACAAACAGGGACAAGAACAGAAAATGGCAAATGACGCTATATCAAAATTGTATTGAATCTCTTCTACTATCTGATTAGTACACTGAATGTCATGTATCTGAAATGTCAATTACAAAATAGGAAGGAGCAGAACCAGGATAAGTAAAACAATCATTAGCAACTTACTAACTCAATCAGAACAAAATAGTAGCAAGCACTACAATATCTAAGTAATGCATAGTTCTTCACTTCCATATCACCACTATTAATGTGAATTGTTAAAATAAGTACCAAAAAAGAAGATGAGTATAGCAAATTGTCCATGAGGTGAAAACTGAATACCAGAATCCCCGAGTAAATAAAAGGGCCACGGCAAAAAAACGCTTTCGCAGCAGTCGCAAAAACAATAATTTGGATCAGATATTGACAAGCACAACTTACTTTCATTTTGGGGCCAATTTTGAAATGTCCCATGACTTCCTCTTTTGATACCAAAGTGAGAAGCGGAATAAGGGCAAAAGGGATTTGAACCGATTGAAGCACATTGAGCCATTGATTTAGTACATCCAATGCAGCATCAGAAGTGTTAAAAAAGAGGGCAACAGCTATAGTTGGGACGATAGCAAAGCTTCTTGTTATCAATGCCCTCACCCACTTTTTTAAACCCAGATTAAGAAACCCTCCCATAATAAATTGCCCTGCATAAGTTCCAGTGATTGTGCTGCTTTGCCCAGCTGCTAATAAACCGATTCCCCATATGTAGAGAATGGGAAACAGCCCTCCTCCATATTTATCTTGCAGAAATTGTCCAGCATTTTCGAGTCCAATGCTCTCAGCCTGCTCTGTACCATAGAATCCCTTTGCAAAAACAGTAGTTACAAACAGATTTATCATAAAGGAGACACATAGAGCAGCAGCTGACTCTATGGAATAATAATTTAGTGCCTCCTGAACATGACTCTTTTTGCTAGTGTCTATCTTTCTTGACTGAACAAGAGCAGAATGCAAGAACACATTATGGGGCATGATGATGCAACCCACAACCCCGACAGCCTGTTTTATGGTCTTAGAGCCTAACTTTGGCACCAAAACACCTGTCAAGAAAAAGTTTAAGTCAACTCTTGCAGAAAGATCTCAGAAATGTAAAAGCAACAAAGCAAGATTGAGCAAAAAGTGCTTCTATTGGAACATGTATGCACCGATAAGAAGCTCCTTTCCACTGGGTTTGGCTTTGCCAAACATCCACGCAAACGAAATCGCCATTGTTGCGATGAGAACCGCAAAAAAAGCTTCTAATTTCCTCACGCCAAAGTTCTCTAGGAACAGAAACATGAAGCTGCCAACACATTGACACACATCAATTCTCTAACAGTAAATTATTAAGCTTTCTAAGCAGAAAAGAGAGATCTTCAATCGAGAAAACAGATATATCTTAGTATATACTCCATCAATAATGCAGACCCAAGGATTGATTAACCCAGGAATTACTTCTTCCTGTGAAAGACCTTGATTCAAGAATTCCTCGCTAAAGAGATTTAACAAATTTTCAACAAAGGAAATTTTCACGTGAGATGGATTCAATTAGTTGTCTTCTATAAGTGACTACGTAACTAACATGAACCCTCTACCTTCTCCAACGAATCAATGGCCTATGACCCAGCATCTACAGGTAAGTTAGGGAGACAAAAAGTGGTGCTCTCAAAGAGGGACGTAAGTTCCAATAAAGATGACGTCCCTGAGATCAGACAAGGTTTATTAGATGCACTAGAACAAAGTCTCTGTGCAGGTGTAAAAGTTTGATTGTCACAAAGTTCGTCATTCAAGGGTACATCATCTTTAATCCTGGAATACACAGAAGCTCAGGGATCGAACTATCCTTCAAAAGCCATCAACTTTGTAAGTTTGCAAAAAAGATGGAATAGACCCTAAAAAAAATAGTATAAGATATGAGAGTACTCAACTTCCTAATAGATATAAGCAGACCATAAAATCTAACAGAACTTTGATTGCATAACTTGAACAAAAATTAGGCAGAAAAAACATAAAAAGCCAATTTCTTGGAAGTGAAAGCCTCACCAATCCAGAGCGGTGATGATGACCCCGGCCCAGAGAGGGAACAGCCCGCGACTAAGGATCTTGATCGCGATGGCGCTCCCAATCACCTCCTGGATATCAGCTCCAATAAGCGCGACCTCCGCCATAATCCAGAGCGCCACGCCGGGCCACCCCTTGTACTCCTCCCGGCAGAGCTCCGCGAGATGCCGCCCCGTGGCGACTCCAAGCCGCGCGGAAAGGAGCTGGATGAGCAGCCCCATGGCAGTGGCCCACAAAAGCAGCCACAGCAGCGAGTACCCCGCCGCCGCCCCCGCCTGGAGGTCCCCTTCCAAATTCCCAGGATCAAGGAACGCGATGCTCATTAGAAACCCCGGCCCCGTGAACAGCCACAGCTTCCGCCACGAGAACGGCGCTACCTCACCATCACCAAACTCCGCCCCACCGTCCCCCGGCACCGAGATCACAATCTTCTCCCGCGGGTCGTACGCGCGCTCCTCGGCCTCCTCGGAATCAGAGGCGGCGAGGAGAGCCGCGCTCTCCTCCACCTCGGCGGGCAGCGCAACCCCGGCGACGCCATCGCCGGCGGGGGTGGCGGAGGCCATGGTGGGATAGAGCGTAATAAAGGTGGGGTTTTTAGATTTTTTATCAGCGGCGGTGGTGGGAAGTGGAGAGACGAGATCCATCGGCTTTATGATGGTTGTCCACTTGTTTGTGGGGTCTCAAAACACTTATTAAGAAAGGTGACGTTTACGTTTGGGTTTTGATTTTTAGTACGAGCGTACAGCGTACCCCAACTCCAAAAAAAGAGTAACTAAACAGTGTTGTTATTCCGAGAGTTCATATTAATTAGTTTTAGTCCGCTTACTTGGTAGGCATTAATAAAAGGGAATGAGGACATATGCTCTCTGGTCACAAGTGGTTGGATGGCGTATGCTCGGCATAAGCACGCTTTATTCCCTTTTTTGGCCTTTTACTTGTCTCTCATGTTTGGTCGTCTCATATGGCCACGTGGTCGACGTGCGTGGGATTGTTGCTGGATTTAGTGTGCTTCGCACTTTCGTCCTGGCTGCATTGCATTGGATGCCATGCAGCGTCTAGTGACGTGACGCAGTGTCATCGCCGCTGTTTTTAAATATGTTTTGGTACCCTTAAGATTGATTTAAACTTCAATTTATTTTTTAAAATTTAAATCATGTCAATTTAATTTTTAAAATCGATTCAACTTTGGATCCTAATCCAAAGTATAATTCCACCAGCGAACAAACCCATGTGGTCGTCCGTGTATGACATGAGTTTCAAAAATAAAAACCCATTGTTAAATATGTTTTAGCACTGTCGGGTTTAGTTTAAGTTTCAATTTGGTCACTCATGTGCATGCGGACCACATGGGTTTCTTCGTGAGTGGAGTTAAACGCCGCATGAGATTATGATCAAAATTATCAGTTTTTGAAAAATTGATGATTAAATTGACATGATTTAAATTTGAGAAACTATATTAAAAGTTAATTCCAACTGAGGACATTGTTCAATCAAGAACTTAAGTAAGAATACATTGGTCTGACAGGAAGTGAAATCAAGAACTTAAAACTATCAGGTGTGGAGGTCTGTCTTAGCTGTCAGGACCCTAATTTTGGAGTGTAATGTTTCCATTCTCTCTTGCTTTTTTGTTTTTTTTTTTGGTAGCAGATCACTAATACAGTGCCATCACCACCAGAGGTCGCTTTTACTGGAGACACTGTCAAATATTATCATTGACCCGGACAATTCGGATGTTTTAAAAGCACGTGTTCTTGTAATGGAGGTATTTACCAGCTCTCTTAGCCCCTTGATGTGCTTTTCTTTTGATTTGGTATGTTTGATCTCTATAATACACTAGTGGTCACCCTGTCATTTGGTAGGGTAATCACCCATTAATTTCGTCATTAACCATCCACTAATTTCATCATTAATCATCCACTATTCCACTAACTTCCTCATTAATCACTCACTAACTCCCCCAACCTACCCTCCACGTAGATTTCACATAAGACTAAGCCTGTCATTTAGGATCCACGTGGGATAACAGGTTAATTTATAACCATCTTGTCATATAAATATAAGAATGATTATATTCTTGATGTGTTAAATTTCTATTATAACATTCTCACAACACATGTCCTTTTTATCTATCAACTATCAAGGTGCTTCAATTACAATGCCAATTGCCTCTCGGCAGCTATACAGAGTTCTTTATATTTCAGAATTGTATTATTAGTTCCCATATTGTGAAAGCTGGGAGCCATGACTACTTCCTGTGGGATTGTATATAATTCTGAAGTACTACAACATCTAGTTGGGAAGTTATCCTATCCTCTAGTGCTTCAAACTGGCTAAAAATTCTTACGCTACATTGGACCAATTGTTCTGTTCTGTAGGTCTTTACATTCGTGAACAATTTCATAGTAAAAGTTCTGGAAATATGACAAGAATCATATTGACTTGCAAATATTCTTGCAAGTAACATCTTCTTGTGCTTTGGTATGATCATCATGCTCATCCAGACAGCGATGTTGTGAAACTCTTGTAGTCATTTAGCATAGTTTTTATGCTTATTCGTTAGATTCCGCTGTGACATGATTTACATCTGTTGTCTTTGTCATCAAATTTCATGCAGTCACGTAAAGCACTATAGATATTTATTCGAACTATCATGACAATATTAGGACATCAATAGATTCAGGAGCCTTGATACTTGTCAAACCATTATCCGAAAATGTATTAAACTGGTGACATGGAAATCAAAGGGATGGAATTTGTTTGGATTAGTATACAATATCATTTTGACGATGAGCATAACCGAGCTATCAAAGCGAAACAAGCTAAACAAGGGACTCACATCCATCTTTGAGATTCTCCTCTCGGAATTGCTTGGGGATGTGGTCGTGACGCATACCCTAGAACGAAACCCAAAGCGGATTCGAGTTCCTGGAGAGAACTCGAATCAAACTTTTACAAATGTTGGCAATCGCATAATTTGCAGCGCTCGGAATGTTCAGGCCACAAGAGCCTTATATCCAGTGAGGTTCTGACTTTCTTTAGTTGTGTAGATAAGAGGTGCAGATGAACCGGTGAATACAAAAACTTCTGCCCAATAACTTGGCTTGTTGCTTCCGTCCCGCTCCCATCCGTAATGTAAAAACTGGCAGATTCAAATTTTCACAGAAGCAGAGGCAATGATCTGAAATTTGATGGTCAAACAAATGGCCGTGATATCTGAGAGAGCAAGTAAGTAGCAAGACTAATGAGACTGGTCTTCACAATAGAACTGGCAAACTAGTTTCAAATTTTCTCATACCTGCAGTCCATCATAAGTACTGCCGCTCATCAGAAACCCTCCATCAGGGCAAAAACTCGACCTGCAAATGATGGGGGCAGTTCACTAATCGCCGCTTCAATTTCCTGAAGAAGCAATGCATTAGACAATCAAATATTAGAAATATACGAAGATCATGCACAAAAACAAAGTGCATACCAAAAACTGAATATAACAGAGAGGGAGGGCCCAAGCAGGAGGAAGTGCTTAGGAAAAAGGAATTCTGAACAGCAAAAAGAAACTTACATATATGTAAAATTCTAGATCGATAAAAGTGTAAATCATGAGAAATTTATCTTCAACCTCGAGTACCTAACCTCTAAGAAAACATGCTTTACAACGAGTACCTTGAGCACCTAGGAGTAGGACACCAACGTTGGCAGTAAAATGAAAAAGAATACATATGGATGGTAACGAGCTGAAAAGTGGATCAGCAGGATTACTTTACTGTGAAGCCTGTCTGCATAACTAGCTATCTGCTGCAAGTAATATAATCAGGAACTAATGAGTCAAAACAAAGTAATCTGATTCATGATTTGGAATAAACATAGAATTTGAACAAGCAACCTCGGACAAATGGGTGTGACCATAATCTCTTGCATGCCCAATTGTCATTGAATCGTCCACAAAAGTGCTCTAAGGAAGTAGAGTCAAATACGAAGTTAGTAGTATTCATCAAGTCAGAGAGTAGGATAAAAGATGAACACATCCAATTCCTATAGAGAAGATCTGGAAAGCTGATCTACGTAACCCAGCAGTGGAGGAAAAAAGGGGGAAACAAAGAAAGCACGGTAGCAGACATGCTGGGATGTGCTAAAAGTTGGAGAGTAACAAATGGGACCATAAAGCTCTTCAAATAAAAGTGAAGCCTGAGTGAAAACATGCACAAGGCTTCACACTGCAAGAAAGTCCTTTTTCTATCGAATTCAATCACAGTTATTATAATAAACAAGATCTACCAAACTCTCTATGGGAGAGATGACCAGATTTTTATGAGGAAGAAACCAAAAAACCTAATTTTATTAATCAATCAAAAACTAAAAACTTCAATACAAGCCCTAACTCCTTTTTTAGACTAAGGAGATAGACTCAAATCTCCAATCAACTACTAATCAAACTAATCCTGAAATCAGAAAATAGAATTTACCAAATATGGAAAGTCATAAAAAAGAAAAATTGCCAAATAAGGGAAGTTTTACTAAAAACGGAAATTTGAGGCATCAGATGAAGGAATTTGGGCTTTTGGGGATCCCCCATGATTTTTGTAGGTCTTGTTGAGCCGGTCGTTTTGACACGTCATGAGCCCCGATCGGCCTCCGGATAAAAAATTGTGCATCCTATGGCGGGAGGAAAGGGGTAGAAGGGAGTAGCGGGGTCATTAGCTAAACGTTAAATAGATCCTGACCGTCTGATGGATCGGACAGTCATGATACAAGTTCGCTCCCTAATACTATAGAACTTGTTCTATTCAGAAAATTTCTCTATATATATATATTCAAGATTCGTACAATTTGAGCGATTGAATGTTTGCACTATCCGGGGTTTCCGAGTTGTTGGTTAATAATCTAATTCCAAAAGAACCTATAAAAAGGAAAAATCGTAGAAATTTTACTCAAGAAGCCAAGTTTTTTTTATTTTATTATATTTGGTACTAATTTCGCTGGTATGTCCTTAAGAGAAGCTTAGACTCACCAGCAAGGGATCTCTGGTGTCGCCCGTGAGAAATCAGAACAATGGTGACGGAGGAGACGAGTACCTTGCTCTAAAGGATTCAGATTCGGGTTGGTTTTCTTGTGCAGATCCGAATTGGGAGAGGATATAGACAAGTGATTGATGGATGGGTCCTTTGGGCCACCCAGCTCATTAATTCAATAGATATCGACTATAGAGCAGCGATGTTGGCGTTAGTGTGAGGCAAACTGTAACTCATGAGAAAGGTGCATGCATTGGAAAATAGACATAGGATTGATGCTGAAACCTTGACTCTTATAGCTAACTAGGTGGCAGGGTGTCCACCCGGAGGAGTGGGGAGAGTGGGTAGGGGGGAATATAAAGATTATTATTATAATTAAAATTATAACTCATTAATAAGAGGTATGCATAGTAACCGTTTTATATGATTGAAATCTAATCATTATCCTAATTTTTCTAATCCCAAAATCACTTAACACGAAATAACTTAAACCTTTACCAAACGCCACCAATATATTGGCCACCTTTCTAGGTCTCTAGAATACCGACATATGGCGCTGGTAATAAGAACCTTGGCATGGCGGCTCAAGCGGGCGGTGGTGGTGGCATAGCAGCAGCGGCCGAGGAAAATGGAGGCTCGCTGGGTCACGCGTTACTTTAGTGAGGGCAAGGGGAAGGTACTCAGCGAGGACGAGAGGGCCAAAGAGACCGTTTACATCCAGGTTCTCTTGCATCATTAATTAACCTCTTGAACTTTGATTCAGTAGTTAACTATGATGTCTATCCATCATATTCAGTCTAATAAGACGACTGGTTCCTTAGCTTTAAATCATATTGCCTCTTATTTCTATTTTGCTTACTAAACAAGTATATGCTGATTAATCAATTTTATGACTCAAGTCACTACTTGAACGATTGATCGTTTAAAGTAGCAGTTTTATTACTGTGACACTGGCCATTTCGTCTTTCTCTTCCAGCTCTGTCTATCTCGAGCATCCATATCCTCCGCTTCCATTTCGAGCATTAATTATTAGTCCTTAACCATTGGCCCACGCAATCTCAGCCGTCCACTTCCCCCACCCTCTCACTCTTTCCTCCAAATCCTTCGTTCACTCGATCCTCTTCCTCTCCCCAACCCCACCGCGACCTGAACCTCAACCTCACCGGCAGACGCCAATCGCGGCTAACCACCTCGCCTCCCTTCTCTCTCCAGATTCCTCATCGCCTCCCCAACCCTCACCATCGGCCCCGATCTCTCTCCGACAGAAACGCCTCCGCATGGACCCCGATCTCCTTCTCCAACTCCGACCGTCATCCAACCCTTCCTCGCTGCAACCGACGCCTTCCTTCCCACAACCGTACGTTATCGCCCTTCGCCTCCTCACTCCCTCGACATCGCCGTCAGGCCCGTCACACCCTCGTCGCCACATCCTCACTCTAGCACTCAACGTCGCGCTGAACTCCGCCCAGTCTCCTTTCCCATTGGCTCCAGCCCAAGCACCGACTTCCCCATCACGGCACTCAACGTTGCGCTAAAACTAGTTCATTCGGATATCCATCATTGGATTCAAGCCACCCTATCATTAGAATCCCCCACCGTCGGATAAACAAAGGTTATGATAAAACCATTGTGCTATATATATACCAACGTTGGCCCGTGCCCCTAGCATTTGTTTTCACTTAAGTGCGTGTTAGGACGTGGACCCGTGTCTTTTTTTACGTTTTCTACTTCAATTATGTGCTAGATGTTCTTCAGTTGTACGCATGTCAAAAGAACTTGCATCGAGCTTTACTCGATATTTCTTGAAACTACATTAGCCTCGACTCGAAAAAAACTTTAGTTCAATATAAAGAAGTGATCTCCGTAAATATTCCATACCACACATCCCCATCTGTCACGTCCCGACCCAGAAAATCCATTCGGGGCTGGCGGCGTGAGCCAACCCTAAATCTAATTATCAATTTGACAAAATCTCTCCTATATTATTCACATTTTGAACCTGTACAATCTATAATTATCACTATGAATTAGAACAATTTAAAACTCTAATCAATCGAACAAATCTACCAATTCTATTATCACACTCCACTAGTATGATATCCAACGTACAACTGATAATAACCCTCAAATACAAGTTTATACAAAAAATCTTAAAATTTCTCAAATAGGGAAATTATACATTTATCCGACTGCTAAAGTACAACTATAAACTCAAAAGGAAACTCCAGGGTCCTCAGGCATCTCCTGATGCCGACGCACCACCGAACACCTGACAGGCTGGAACAACGAACGAAGAGCTGGCACATGCATTTGCAAAACGCAGCTCAAATAGGAGTGAGTGATAAGCTCAGTAGGGTTTTATTCTATGTCATACAGAAAAGAAGGGGAACACAACTGTGTCGCATCCTCGCCTAAGTCTAACGTATGTCATGGGCCCCATAGCCCCGTCGATGTCCCTAAGGGCTCCAGTCATGCGCCTCCACAGAAACGGTAACATTCAGAATCATCCTTACCCAGACATGAAGAACTCTCTGCATGGGGACCTATACAACGCGACACCGACTTACATCCTTAGCACTCAGCTTTGGAGTCGACACGACCTCTACACCTTAAACGACAGTATATTTCAGTTTACAAGATACTATCCTCGAGAAAGCAACAATTTAATAGTATAATTGGATCTTAAACTTTGCAATCCAACCTCGGTCCTAAAATTAGATCTGAGCTGTCCGAACCATCGGATCGGCAAAACCCCTATTCGCCCAAGTCTTAGCATAATGCTTCTAATGCAATCAAATGTATGCAATGTTCACGTGCACATAAATATATCAGAAAATGCAATAATATGTCAAGCAGTAAACAGGTCCAGACATAACATCCATGCTAGCCTTTAAGGGGGTGAACATATAAAATAAGCATTAACCTAGTGCAGCAGCACCACATGCCGCTAACAACTAAATTCAATTCAAATTTTGACATTACAACAACATAGACAACCGTCTCTCGAAATTCCTGCAATGGGGATACAACCCCGGCCAACCAGATAATAATAACAAGTAGTTAATCATATTAACACAAGTGGCATAACAGGAGAACATTAATTAGAAACCAGTCGGCCCGTTCAACTATCTAAACATCTCAAGGGGCATGACTCCCTTGATTCAACGACGAACCCCACGCGGGCTTAGACACACATCTTTATAGGAATTCATGATTTACATACTTAACTAAGTATAGTTCACAATTTAAATGCTAATAAAAAGGGAAGGTTATTAATAACTAGTAAGCCAAACATCACGTAATTAACAATCTAGAATTCACCAAATTGAACATACTGGACCTAGGTGTCCCTAGGAACCTTGATTACATGATTCTACAAAGATTAATAGAACACCAGAAACCCACAAAACTATACATTCCCGGATTTGCTACAGTAGTTATAGTTAGAGAGGATGAATTTTCATCCATTCGGCGTCCAAACGACGTCCAATCTGAAATTAAACTTGGGCAGATATAGCCCAGCATGTTAGGGGCATGCAGCCCAAGAATTTGATTAATTACATGCTTAAATTTCCCGGAATTCCCTAATCAAATCACTAATTCAGTTACTAATCACTGCCTCGTCGCAGGTTCGAAGAAAAACCACCACAAATCATAGAAAACTCTAAAAATTACGAAACCAGGTGGAATTGAAAGTAAATCCACGGATCTACAACTGTCCCGTTGATGATCAGATGAGATCATGCACGTACGGACCAGAAAACAGGCTAGAACACAGCTGTCCAGATAAAGAACAGAGCTTCGATAGAAATCCGGGAAAAACATGCATAATTCCGATTAAAATCACTACCAAATCCTATGAAAACTTCAATCAGTTGATAAGCAAGCACAAAGGAACTAATAGGTAGTAAGAAATCAAAGAACAATCAACTAAATCCTAGATTAGCTTAAACCCAAACTAACGGAAGAACCCTAGCTCTGTTGCTAATCCGAGGTTAATCCGTCGTTGAACCTTGCTGACGATGGCTTCCTCCTCGCTGCCGTCGCCTCCTAGCTTGCTGGGGAAGTTGCCGGATCTCCCACACCCACAGCCGTCGCCGGAGAAGAAGGACGGAAGCCGCCGCGGAAGAAGAAGGGAAGAGGAGGAAGGGAGGGGCCTCACCGTCTCCAGGCTCGCCAGGGAAGGCTGCCCGGGCTACTCTCTCTCTCACTGCTTCACTCGCGACGGGAGGAAAGGAGGGGAAGAAGGGCCGCGGGAAAGGAATGGAAGGAAGAAGAATGGGGGGCTCTCGTCGTGGAACGCCTCCAAGCTCGCCGGAGCTGCTTCCCTCTCTCTTGTGCGCGCGGAGCTGTCCGACGGGGAAGGGATCGCGGGAACAGGCGAAGAACAGTGGAGGGAGGTTTATATAAAGTCCCGAACCGACCCGTTACGGCGCCGAACCGACCTGCTACAGCAGCGACGATCGCCCTCAAGCTAGCAAGCAAACATGTACATCATTCAAGGGCGCGTGCAACACATGTGTGTGAAACCGACTAATAAAGATGTAATTTACTAAGGCTCCGTTTGGCCGTGCATTGTGTTTTTTATGACCGTGATGATGTGTGGTGTGTTTGTAAACTGTGATAAGGTGTGGTGCAGTAACGGCCCCAAAACTGTTTGGTATGACAAGTTAAAGACTGTGGTAGAAAAGTGTGTTCATGTAATTTGTTGTTTGGGTGTACGTTTATTTTCAAATGTACAGTGTAAAATATTTAGTTTGTTATTTTGTTTCTGTATTTGTTACGCCGCAATCAAGGTGTGGTCAAATGGAAGCAACTATAAACTGCTTCGTCTCTGATGTAGTTTTGGCATAGTCCCCACCAGTCTGCTATTATTCCCAAACGGGATTTTTGTAAACGCGGCTGCGTTCGGTCCAAAAAAAAAGGGATTTTGCTAGAGGCCAGGGTCTTGCAAGACCCTGGCCACGTGGCCTAATCCTTTCTATGTCCTCTCTCCAGTGATCACGACTTCCCGGTGTTCCCTCTCTTTCGTCCCCTTTAAAACCCCATGCCTCTTACATGTCTGTCTCCTCCATCCTTGGATAGAAACCATGCATGCTACTATAGACCGTCTGATATTGAAAAACCTTGTAATATATACGGTTAGATAGATTAGATTAGATTAGATTAGATTAGATAGATAAATAGATTATATTATATTATATTAGACTAGCGGATCCCTGTGCAAATTACACGGTTTACCAATCACACCCACCTCTTTGATTATCTCTCTCTCTCATTATCTCTTCCGTAACCACCCCCATCACACCCAACTCTTCATATACGAATGAATTCAGTTATTTTTAGAAATAACTAAGTTCGTGTGATGGGGGTGATTCTAAACCCTCAAATATAAATATTCTAAACTCTTATAGGACGTCCGATGTAAGTAAAACCATGTCTTATATAAATAGACTAGTGGGATGTCCGTACCCCTGGCACGAACTTAGTTATGTTGGAATGAAAATAAATGCTTGTTGCTAGCACAAGTTATTTGATTTGCATATATTAGGATTCTATATGCACGTATATGCATGTTTGCTCTTATTTTGATTTGCAGATGAAGAAATATGAATATTATTTTGTTTCTGCTTGTAGAAAAATCTCGATGACTTTACAAATGTTAAATAGATGGAGGTTCTGCAATTGTAAGGTTTTTTCATACTATGTTTAAAAGTCTATGCTTATTAATAATAAATCTAGTTCCTACTTTCTTGTATTTTATCCAAGCAAAGTAAATAAAAACATAAAGGAACTAATCCACTTGTATAAGATATGGAGCAAACTTTAACATACCCCGGAATAAAAGAATTGGTGAAAACTAAATGAATAAAATCAACTTTCGATAGCAGTTTGTTCGACCAGCAAACCCTTGCCCTCCACAACAATTGATTGATATAAACTGCAAGAAGGGAAAAGTAATGATGATTTAGATAAAAGACGCATTCATATTCACTAGTACAAAGTTATAAACACGTACGCAGTCATAGACATGATAAAAAAAAGAGAAGGTTGAATATATATTAATGATTAGTATTTGAGTAGTGATCATTGAAATTGTGATTAGCAATAATCCATAATTCAGTTAATGATTAGTATCTTAGTAAGCTTTCTTAAATTCCTAACTGAAGAACTGTAAGCTCTGCCGAGAGTGTAGTAGACTCTGTTTACCTCTAAATACAAAAAAATTCAAAATCTGCCAATTTTATCCCCGACTAAAATTATCTAATCGGAATATGAACAGCGTCACACAAACAACCGAAAGCAAGAGAATTCCTCAAGTTTAAAACAAACTAATTGTTTGGTTGAGGCAAGAATTAAGTATATACTATCTTAGGAGATAAAATAGAATAAAATAAAAGCTATGATCTACTGGCATCTAAACTTAGACTTCCATTGTGGATGAAGATTCATCTAATTGTCATTGTGCACAGGGGAACAAAGGCGCTTATGTGTCTGTTCATTCTCTGCATTTGAGTAGTGATCATTGAAAGTGCAAGCATGAATAGGAGCACATCGTCTCTTTGATTCTTTGGGAGAGTATAGTGCCAATCTAGACTGTCATAGCATATAGAAGCAACACATGACATTGTGTGCCTGTACTATTCAGTGCAGTTCCGAACTCATCATGTACATGCAGCTATTTTGTCAAATATGTGATGTTCTTATGGATATTCTAGACTTTTTGGCAACTTTAAATTACCTGTGTATGAGGAAGGCCAGGTAGGGATGACCTACCTGAGCGACTTGTGCACAGGTATGTAGGATTGACACTTGCAGCAAGCCAAAAATAGAGTCTAATTAGCTTTTACCATAGTCGTTACCTATTCTCAATTAACTACTTTTAGTATTTATTTGTTAGGTAATCAGGACTCTGAATACATAAAGTTCATAAGCTCTAGAAATTATTCTTAAATGTGAATATACTGACAGATATTGCTAATTCCTTCACATAATGAATTCAAAGTTGGTATGATTGGCAACTTTAAATAGAAAAGGTTAGAACTCATAAGCTTATAGAGGACATCAATATACCAACAACAATCCTAAGATGAAGCTAAAACCACTATACGAACAACACACACAATCCCCATCGATATGAGAAAATCTCCACATCAAGAAGGACAGACAACAATGTATTGAGAAGAAGAGGAAGAAGAGGAAGAAGAGTAAAATTAAATCGACCAACGGCAAAGCATAGAAAAATCGACCAACAACATAGAAAAGCATAGAAGAGGAAGAAGAGGAAAATGGTAGAAAAGCATAACGGTGTTGGGGGGACAGTTGGTAGAAAGGGAAATCATAGAAAAGCATAGAAGAGGAAGAAGAGGAAAAGCATAGAAAAGTATACCGGTGTCGGGGACAGTTGGTAGGAAAATAAAATAGAGAAGTGGATGAAGAAATGGAAAGCTAATCGGGGCGCAGGAGGATGATGGAGATGCAGCGGTGGGAGCGGTGGATGCTTCCTACCACCGTTGTTGATGATTGCGAGGCAGCGGGGGTGTGGATACTTGGGGCGTCGTGAGGGGCGGCAGGGAGAGCGAGGCAGGGCGTTGGAGTTTTATGAGAATGATAGCCTATCACCACCGTCTATTAAAAGAAAACCCCGTTTTATTCATAACCGTCAGATAAATATGAGGAATTTCTATCACCAACATCTATTATAAGAAAACCATGTTTTATATAGAGTTAGATTATATTAGATAGATAGATTAGATAGATTAAATTAGTAGTTAATTGGTGTTTACATCAAATGTATGAAACTTGTTGACCGATACACCACCATCATTAGATTTAAAGTCTAAACACCATTTTACATCAGTTATGGTCAGTTATGATTTGTTTTATATTTCTGATGACATTTTTGCCCCTCTGACGACTCAAACCCTAACCTCAACTTTAACTCCATCGCCCACCTCCCCCTCCCCTCCCGAGGTTCTCTCCCCCTCCCCTCCGCCTCCTCTCCCCCTGCGCTACTCCGTCCTTGATGGGGGCGCTAAGCACGCCTCGCCTATCATTTGCGTCGCCGCCTACGAGCTCCTTAGCATCCATGCCTCACACCCCACCGCCTTACCCACTGTCGGCGCCCTCAGGATGTCCACGCCGGCTCCCTCTTCGACGACCTACCTTGCTTCGACGCCACCTCCTTGCACCGAGGCAATCCCTCCAACCACGCTGTCTTTGCCGTCGACATGGCCATTCTCACCGGCGACGCCATCTTCCCCCTTGCCTTCGCCCATATCCTCTCCCACACACCTCCCTCCCTCCTTCCCAAGCCCGATGTCCTCGTCCATGTCGTCACTAAGATCGCTCGCACCATGGGATCCATCGGCATGGCCGTCGCCCAGTTCTTAGATATAGAGGTTGTCGTCGCCGCTGGCGAGTCCGTTTGATGTCTTCAGCATATTCCCAAGGCTCCACCAATAGATTCATACGACGGATCTCCACTAAGGAGTCATGCTCTATATGCCTACTTTCCATCAATAGATTCAGTTTTCTCTTTTATCTTTTCTCTTTTATGCAACATCCATTGCAAGGATCCCAAGGTGGAGCCGCAGGCACGGTGGAATGGGTGCCGCCTTTGGTCTAGAGAGGTCGCAGATATGTGTTGTCGATGTTGATGCGTATCCTAAAATAGTCGACCACTCAATGCAAGTATGTTTAAGTTTTATCTTTTATCTTTTCAATGCAGATTCCGCCAGCCGCTTCCTACAGCTCCTCTTGAACTCTTGATGAAGTCATCGGTCCATGCGTCCACCTCCTCCTCAGTGACTGCTGGTGTTACAGCTCTCGTGGTGGTCGGGAGGCAGATGATCTATAGATCTGGGAGGTTCTGAGGAAGAGGAGAATGACATTGAAATTGTTGTAGTGAATGGGGTGATGAGCGACGATAGACGGTGACGCGGAGATCCAGCCCTGATGACGGCGACGGTGATGGGCGGTAACGACGGCGATGCGATCGAGGAAAAGGAGAATGCCATCGGAGTTGTGTTAGTAAATGAGATGATGAGCGATGACATGTGGCGACGATGGCGGCTTAAAGATCCGGCCCCTACGATGACAACAATGATGGGTGGCACAGTGACGGTGATGGGCGCGACGGGCATGTGATTCTTGTGCGTGTTTTTTAGACGCAGGTTGTGGAGATGGGTACAGGTGTCTTTTGAACTATTAAATGGTGTTAAAAAGGCCTCAAATCTGATGATTATTATTTTTTAAAAAAAGATGAGTCCATCTCACGGTCACGGCGCCCCTTACCCCTTAATATTTAAGATAGAAGTTAGATGATTTAAGTCGATCCGACAGCTCGCTGGATCGTTTCACCGGAAAAGGGGTAACGCTCCGTACGGTAGGATCCCTCCTCTCCTTCTCCCTCTCTCTCTCCATCCCTCTTGATTCGCCTAGGGTTTTGGATCTATTCACTCCCTAGAGCCATCCCACCTGGTTGCTTTGTTTTCTTGATCTTGATTTCAACGAGGCGTTTCGGGCATTGATGGGATTTGAGACGAGCTAGGGTTTTAGGACTGGAGCTAGGTTGGAATCGAAGCATGTGCCGTTGGCATTTTGTGCATTTTAACATTCTAAGCTTATACTAGTCACGATTCGCTGAATTGTGCGTTTTGGTATGTTAGTCATGGCGTTGTTTCGTCATGATTGTGACGTGTGCTTGGCCGTTTTTTTCTCTGCAGGACCTCGGGGAGGGTGTGTGTTCTTGACTTCGTGGTTCAAGTTGCGAAGGATTTCGAGGAATTTTGCTTGTTGCCAATTTTCTGTGCCTCTTAGTTGGTCATATCTTCTTCTACCTTTAGATCTTCGACATCGCCTCCGACTCATTGATACAGTATAGATATGAAGAATCATGAACGTGCTGCCAATTTGGCTCTTGCAGGTATGTTTTTGTATCTTTCATCTTTTTGGAAGGCATGAGGTGGTGTCTTTACTTTCATGTAGGCGTTAACTTTCTGTTGTTTGTTACTTTGAGTGAACTTTATAGTATGAAAGACATGATTTGCATGAGAGTATTTCTTGAACAAAGGGTTCAAGCATTTCTGGCTGGTGATTCGATCCAATTGCTCATGTTTGATTTCTTCTTTGCATGTGTATTTGAGAGCTTCTGCTTCTGCTTTTTAATTATTCATGACGCAAATTCATTCAATTTTGCGAATGTCTTTGAAGATATAGTATATTATTGTGTACCGGAGCTTTGAAGGGACAAAAGATCATTTGTTAACCATTTATAGGCCGAGCCTCTAAAAAATCATCTATAAGGTATGCGCTTTAACTTTGTGCTGTTTCATAGGGTTAACCCTGGCGCCGCTAGTGATGAAGGTAGATCCCAATGTTAATGTGGTTTTGACAGCATGCCTAACGGTCTACGTAGGTTGCTATCGGTCTGTCAAGGCAACACCACCATCAGTAAGTACTTCGTGTTTCTTAGATTGCATTTGGCATTTATCTTGGAATAGAATAGGTATTAAGTGTTTATTTTTTCTTTGTGTGGAAGATTGAATGTACTTTCTGCAGGAGACTATGTCAAGCGAACATGCGATGCGCTTCCCTTTGGTTGGCAGCGCAATGCTTTTGTCACTGTTTCTGCTGTTCAAGTTTCTCTCAAAAGATCTGGTCAATGCGGTCCTGACATCTTACTTCTTTGTGCTTGGAATTGTAGCCCTTTCGTATGTCTTTTATCTATGGCCACCGAACCAAGTTCTCTTATGTTTATTGGATCTGCTAGAATCAGCCGCTGCGGGTTCATCTACTTCTCTTTTACATATGCAGGGCGACATTGTTACCTGCAATTAAGCGGTATCTTCCTACAGAGTGGAATGAGGGCGTGATTGTTTGGCGTATTCCATATTTCCGCTGTACGTGATTCTCTCTGATCTGCTTTTTTGTCGAGCCTTTTTTTTCCTTCTCTTTCTTCCTTAATTCTTTAATTTGTTCCATATAGCTTTCATGTATTTTGCAGCTTTTTCTTTCTGTTTCTCTTCTATCATAAATTCATGTCTCAATTTTTCATTTTTGCATCACGGAACTTGACCTCACCTATGAGGACTGCATATTCAGAGTTATATGTAGCATCAATAGTTAATATTTCTGTAGTCACCTCTTCTATAATCTGAGCCAAACTAATATTATGATCGCCGGATGCCATAACCTAAAGTAATGCACTTGAAGCCCTACTTCAGCATCTTGTATCAAATTTTAAAGTAGAATACAGCCTAGGTTTAAGCAAATAAACCGTGCCACTCTTCAGTGCAAGTAGCTTAATTTATACTTTTGAAGAATAATTGTGAGTGAAGTGGGCCTTATTTCTTCACTTTGTATTCGGTCTTCTGCTTAGTTTTTATGGTACATAGATTATAGTTGTGCCTTTGGCTTGTTCGTAATAGAACCTGGACTAGAACGCTAGAATCTGAAGATATTTTAATCCTTGTTTCTTTGTGGGTGTCTACTGTTGACATTGTGGGATACGAATGTTGGATGAATCTCCTTAGGCTTAGGGGCCTCCATGAGGCAGATTTCAGTTGGTTCAATGATGGACCCAAATTCAGGTCCTATGATGTTTTGGGTGAGATTTGTGCATCTAATCAGTGACATAGTTGGGGTTGGGATATAGGTTAGTAGAGCTCTGCGCAAAAACACATATTGGACTTGAAAGGTGAAATAGGAATTCAAAAGCTTTCGGGTGCAAACGACTCTGCAGACGTGATATTACTAGTTGGAGTCTGCTTTTATTTGTGTTAGTTAACCTTGCTGTAACTTGTAACTCTTTTGAGTTTGAAAGAATTCATATCCATTTTTCTGCTGGTATTTGGCATCGTTGGTTTGCTTCATTGCTTGTTTCTCACTCATTTTTCTCCAAATTATGTTAGTTATATGATTCTTTATGGATGTAGCTGCTTCAGTCGAGTTCACCAAGTCCCAGGTTGTTGCGGCAATTCCAGGAGCATTTTTCTGTGTGTGGTATGCTTCACAAAAGCATTGGCTTGCAAATAACATATTGGGAATTGCCTTCTGCATTCAGGTTTGTTGTTTTCTTCTTGAACGCTAGCTTGAATTGTTATGTAATAAACTCAAATATTGTTTATTAGTCTCCAAATTGTTTTTGAGCTTTTAGTTATTTCTATCAAAATCTTGCAATAGCAGTCATGAAGGAAAAACTCATGCAGCTATACATTACTTAAGTGCAACCAGATAAGCTTATATTTTTCGAATGGTAGCTTTAGTTGGTATATAAAATGTTAGATCATAATTTTGCTTTTTTCGGTCTTGTGGAAGTTTTAGTTCTTCTAGAATCAAATAGAACAAACTAAGATATTGAGCTAAAACATGGAAATAAATCCCTCTAGTGTTATTGAGATCAGTTTGCTTTTTTGCCTTTGATCAGTTTATGAGTTTGAAGATCCTTTTTTTCTGAACTCGAGTTATGTATCAGTGTGAAGAGAATTTAAAAGACACTTAACCTAGGGATCCTTTAAAATTATTCTAAATTAATAGTCCTTTCATTGTGATATAGTTACGGATTATGAAAAGTCATTTTTACAATTATTATTACCTTTTGTTTTGCAGGGAATTGAGATGCTGTCACTAGGGTCCTTCAAAACTGGTGCTATTCTCTTGGTAAGAAGAATTAGGTTCATCTTTCCCAAGTCATGGTCTGGTTCATGTTGTTTTATGAGGATCAAATCTCTATAATGCCGACTGTTTATCGAATGAAATCTCTAAAATGCTGCTATTTATCCAAAAAATCAAAAGTTCTTATTATGATAGTTTACTCACTTGGTTTTGTACTTTTTTTCTTGGTTTGTACATGCTATTTTCTCTTTTGATTTTTATCCAGATGTCTAATTTGTCTTTCTCTTCGCAATCACTTATGACAGGTAGGACTCTTTTTCTATGACATCTTCTGGGTATTCTTTACTCCGGTGATGGTTAGTGTTGCCAAATCCTTTGATGCTCCTATAAAGGTTGGTTCTTCTAATCCATTGATTTTCATGTTTCCTGCTCTGTGTGATATTGCAATCCAATGAGTTTTATGGTCACTTGGCAATCAAAATTAATATTGTTTTACCCTGTGTCCTGTTTGTCTTTGGATATTTTGCAGCTTCTATTTCCAACCTCTGACTCTGCAAGACCGTTCTCTATGCTGGGGCTTGGTGATATTGTAATTCCTGGTGAATTTTCTCAATTAGTTTTACATTCCTCGCATAAACTTTTGTCATAATAAAATGGTTGTGATTGAAGCTAATGCCATTTATTGAGATATCACATCTAGAAACCTTTAAACACTCAAAATTTACCCTTTATAAGATGATTTTCACAAGATTATGCTGGCCCCAAAGTACCTATTTTTCATAGCCTTGGTTTGTTTGCTAGCTGAATTTGCAATCTCAAGAATGAAAATGGAACTTGTCTATCAGCTAGTTATGGGCCTGAACTGAAGAATATGATATCATCCTTGATTACTGCTATGAAAGTTCTGTTTATTTACCTCTCCTTCATGATTCACATTTTTGTTCTGTTTCAGGCATTTTTGTCGCATTGGCCTTACGATTTGATGTGTCAAGAGCGAAAAAGAATCGGTATTTCAACAGTGCATTTGCTGGGTACACTGTGGGTTTGATAGTTACGATTGTTGTCATGAACTGGTTTCAGGCTGCACAGGTGACTATTGCAATTCCCCCCTTGAGTTTGTAGGATATGTTTTTGTCAGTATTTTTCTCTGAATTATGACTTCAATTTTCTGCTTTTCCCTTTGCAGCCGGCTCTTCTATATATAGTGCCTGGTGTTGGTGGATTTGTTGCTGCTCACTGCCTTTGGCATGGGGAGATTAAGCAGGTCTGCGCTACTTTTGCATTTATATCTGTTTTCATATGATTATAGATGCAAGTCATCTGCTATAACTTATATTATTGTCATCTTGTGGCCACCTCTTACTTATTCCACATTGGCATTATTTTCTTCATGTCGTCATATGGAGGACATTTATTAACAATGTTGTAATGATGCTGTCATTTTCCAGTTCTATTGCGTGCATGCCCAATTTTTTTTTTTAAGAATGACATTCGGATATCATTTTATAAAATGTAAGAAGCAGTTTAGCACCTATAAATTTGGAGGTGGAATTTGGCATCTATGTTGGCATAGTAATCGCCATCTTCTGTTGTATGTTGCTTTCTCACTCTTGTTTCATGGAGGGCTAACTTTTCTGGATTTAAGTGGTCTAGGTGTAGGAAAGCTCATTTTGTTTGCTTATTGCTGAATCTTTTATAGTCTATGTTTAATTCTACTTTCTTATGTCACTTTCTCACTCGTTTCATGGAGGGCTCTAACTTTCTTGAATTTAAGTGGTCTAGGTGCCTAAAAGCTCATTTTGTTTGGTTATTGCCGAGTCTTTTATAGTCTATGTTTAATTCTACTTTCTTTTGAATCTCAGTATAGGACCATCTTCTTTAATGAGCCTAACTCGTTGTGTCTACACGTGCAGCTGTTCGCCTATGACGAGTCCAAGATTCCAGCGGCTGATTCAAGTAGCAGTTCTACAACGCAAGATGAAGATGTCCAACCCACGAAGAAAGTGGATTAGGATGGCTAAAGAGCCATTGTTACAGGGATCAAATAGAGGTGCCGATTTTCATGTTTGGCCGCAAGGCGGCCTGGGCCTCCAGCTAACTTATGGATTTACCATAGAACAAAAGGAAAAGGGCAATACAGGCGTTTTTTTTGTTTGTTTGTTTGATTAGATAGGGCGATACAGTGCGTTGCCTGTTTCTATTTCCGATCATTAGAACGCTAACTGCACCTTTACTGGTATAATTTATGCATCAAAAGCGATCATTGTTGATTCATTACCGTCAGCTGACCGACCGGGAACGACTTTGGCATTCTATTGAACACAGCTCGATCTGATATGAGAAATTTTAAAGACATCTCATGGGGTATATTTTGTGTTCCCTTTGTGGACTCTCTATTGGAATTATGGTCAAATAGTTTAGCACAACTTCTCCCACCGTTCAAAACTGATAAGTTTTGTACGCAATTGGTATGCAGCTGGTCAAAGTCATCAAATTGGGACCTCAGATCACAAAGGTTTCATTCCCCCCATCAATCCTCTCCCTACCAGCTGTTCTTCAAGTTGGTCACATGCATCAGCATCATACTTCATTTCATTTGTAATCCAATATCCACCCAGCCAAACCCCTGCCTCTCATAAATCTAGTGGTTGTTCGGTGAGTTCTAATGACCGGGCCTCGGTCATCTTTATCTACTGTAATTCCTACGGTATTCAAACTCGGAGACGATGTTGTAGCTTTGGCTTGACTCTAATATAAAAAATGGTTAATTGGTGATAACAACATTTTAATAAAAAATATTATAAAAAACCCCATTAGTTTAGTTTTTAAGGTCATAACCCCATTTAATAGATTTATTTGACTGATGTAATTAAAAAAAGACTAAAATGCCCCCCTCCTCTAACCCTCGCATGATCTCCGGCCCCCTCTAACCCTCACATGGGATCTCCGGCGACCCTCTACAATGGTAGCCACGAGTACATGGACCACTACAATGATAGCCACGACGATGGTGGTTACTATGGCGGCAACAATAACAACAGGGGTGGCGGCGGAGAGCTGTGGGCGGAGGAGGACGAGGAGGAGGTGGGGTTGGGCACCGGAGGGGTGATGATCCTGCCGCACCAGCTGCTGTGGAGAACATCGCCGCCGCCGTTGTTGCGACAACGGTGGCAGAGCTGAAGGAGGTGCTTGCCGCGAGGAAGAAGAAATAAGAAGGGGATCTAGTGGGTGGGGTGTTGGAGGAGATGAGGGAAATCAAGTGGCCGGGCTTCGGGAAGGTAGTGGGCACCACGGGGGTCGTACTAGCCATCATCGCCGGCTCCAGCATTGCCGGCAGGGGGCCGGCGGATTTCAGCCCTCCCCGCCTCTACAACCCTTCCTTGGACCCATCAGACTTCACCTCCCCGTCGGCCTCCAGCTCCGCCCAGCCCCGGATCCGATGCCCCCTCGCCTCTACAACCCTTCCTCCGACCATCTTCGAGCCCGATCCGGCCGCTTGAGCCAGCTCCGGATCCGATGAGGCGATGGCTTGGGAGGCGACGCTGGATTCGGCAGAGGAGAGAAGCTCGCTGAGGAAGGAGGCCGGGAGGGCGTCGTCGCGGCGTCGGGGAAGAAGGAAGCTTCGGGAGCTGTCGGAGACGTGACGACCTACTCTGGCTATGGCCGGATGGCGGCGAAGCGACGGCAGCGGCGACACCTAGGTTTTCTAAGGGTAGAGGAGAGAGGGTCGGATCTAAGGGCAGAGGAGGCTGGGGAACTCGAGAGAGGTGAGGGGGAGCTCGAGGAGGAGCGACGGCCGGTAACGGTGGCGAAGAAGTTCTGGAGAGGGGAGAGGCCGGCGCGATCGCGGGTAAGGGAGAAGAAGGGGAAGGCTGTCGAGCGGGGAAGAAAGAAAGGGAGAGAGAGAGAGAAGGAAAGTAGGAGAGAGAGAGAGAGTTATCTAAGTGGCTGAGCTGCTCTAATAGACTCAATCTAATCTTTCTGATTTTTTTTTTATATTTTTAACTTCAGTTTTATCTTTTTTAATTTATTTTCATCTTTTTTAATGCATTTTCATCTTTCTAAAGATGAAAATGAATCAACGAAGATGAAAATACAAGAAAAATGAAAATGAATTTAAAAAGATGAAAATAAATTTAGAAAGATGAAAATGAATTCTGAAAGATGAAAATGAAAATAGACCATAAGGGTTTAGAAAGATGAACATAGATCGGAGAGATGAAAATAGACAAGAGAGATGAAAGTAGACCAGAGAGATGAAAATAGACCAGAGAGATGAAAGTAGAGATGGAAATAGACCAGAGAGATGAAAGTAGACCAGAGAGATGAAAATAGACCAGAGAGATGAAAGTAGACCAGAGAGATGAAAATGAATGAGAAAGATGAAAATAGATTAGAGCGATGAAAATGATATGAAAGATAAGACTAGACCAGAGAGATGAAAATAGAGATGGAAATAGACCAGAGAGATGAAAGTAGACAAGAGAGATGAAAGTAGAGATGGAAATAGACCAGAGAGATGAAAGTAGACCAGAGAGATGAAAGTAGACCAGAGAGATGAAAGTAGATCAGAAAGATGAAAATAGACCAGGGAGATGAAAGTAGAGATGGAAATAGACCAGAGAGATGGAAATAGACCAGAGAGATGAAAGTAAACCAGAGAGATGAAAATAATTTATAGAAAAAAAGTGGATGTGACCGAAGAGACTATTGATGGAGAATTTCAGCCAATTAAGTTGTAATTTGAAGAGTTAAAAAAGATGAAAATGCATTTAAAAAGATAAAAATAAAGTTAAGAAGATGAAAATAGATTTAAAATGATAAAATAGAGTTAAAAAGATAAAAATGTATGAAAGATGAAAATGTATGAAAGATGAAAATGAATTTAGAAAGATGAAAATGAATTCAGAAAGATGAAAATGAATTTTAAAATGATAAAAATAGATTTAAAATGATGAAAATAGAGTTAAGAAGATGAAAATGTATGAAAGATGAAAATGAATTCAGAAAGATGAAAATGATTTTTGAAAGATGAAAATGAATTTAGACCATAGAGATGAAAATATACCAGAGAGATAAAAGTAGACTAGAAAGATGAAAATAGATCATTTTCATTTTCTGAATTCATTTTCATCTTTCTGAATTCATTTTCATCTTTGTGAATTCATTTTCATCTTTGTTAATTCATTTTCATCTTTTTAAATGCATTTTCATGTTTCAAAAATCATTTTCATCTTTCTGAAATCATTTTCATCTTTCACAATTCATTTTCATCTTTCTAAATTCATTTTCATCTTTTAAAATTCATTTTCATCTTTCATATATTTTCATCTTTTTAACTCTATTTTATCATTTTAAATCTATTTTCATCTTCTTAACTTTATTTTTATCTTTTAAAATGCATTTTCATCTTTTTTAACTTTTCAAATTACAACTTAATTGGCTGAGATGAAAATGAATTTTAAAAGATGAAAATGAATTTAGAAAAATGAAAATGAATGGTGAAAGATGAAAATGACTTCAGAAAGATGAAAACGAATTGTGAAAGATGAAAATGACTTCAGAAAGATGAAAATGAATTCACAAAGATGAAAATGAATTATGAAAGATGAAAATGAATCTAGAAAGATGAAAATGAATTGTCAAAGATGAAAATGAATTTTGAAAGATGAAAATGCATTTATGTCAATTTTAGATGGTCAATTTTCTAAATTTTATGTATATTTTTTATGCGTAAATTGTATTTTGATATAAAAAATTTCACAGTTCTAGCTCTCGACTCTGATTTGGGTTCAAGTCTGGATTGCTGTATATGGGCCTGATTGGATTGAGGTGTGACTGAGCTTGATGGGCTGGATTTTATTGGATTTGGATCAGGTCAGACCCAGATTACTGGATCAAGGCTTGGATCAATGTGGACTGAATCAATCCGGTCCAGACTCAATTGGATCAGGTGGGAACCGGGTCAGGCCACAAGAGACTCGCCCTGGCTAAACCAGCTCACAGGAGCGTGGTTGATCGGGGAAGACAACCCCGAGCGGGGCAGGGAGGTGGTGCCCGGCGGATCTCGTCGGATCGGGCCCGAAGATGGAGAAGGAAGGGTCGTAGGGGCGAAGGGGCATCGGATCTGGTGTTGGATGAGGTGGGGAGGCCGGAGACGGAGGGGTTGAGGAGGGGTGGCACGGGGTTCCGGGAGAGGGCTGGAGAGCTCGGTGACGATCGGCGTCCTTAGACGGAGCGGAGCCGTCGGCGGGTGCTGGAACCTGAGGGGGCGGAGGGTCTCGTCGATGGCCGAGCTCGGATGGCGGTTGAAGGAGGCGACGACATCGGTACGAAGCTTGGAAGGCATCGGGGGTGGCCGGGAACGAGGAGGTTGGAGGGTGGAGGGGTGGTGGCCAAGGTCAAGTGCCCACGGGTACGCTGGAGAAGGAGTTGTCGGGATTGTAGAGGTCCGCCGGAGGTTGGGAGGAGAGAGGAGAGTGAGGAGAGAGAAAAGGTTGGGAAGGGGGTGGTCGCCAGCGAAGAAGCTAAGGGCTGGCTCGCCGGGGGAGAGAGATGAGAGAGAGAGGAGAGAGAAAATGCTGGAATAAAAAAATATAAAATAAGGGTAAGGGTATTATTGTCATTTTTGTGTGTTGTTGGGTTATTCATATGAAAGCAGTGAAGATGGGGTTTTTAACAAGATGTATGGGGCTCTGGACAAGGAGGGAGCAGGATTTGGGGTTATGGCCTAATCCCCTATAAAAAAACCAAGAAAAATCGAAGACGGCGAGAAGGGTTGGAAGTTGATTAGATTAACTAATAATATTTAAGAGACCCAAATCCGAGTCCATGACGCAAGCCATGGCCCATGAGTTCATTAACAGCCGTCTAATGTGGCGGCCGTTCGTGGCATGACACGGTGTCACGGGTTTGGTGTGGGGCCCGCGCGCGCTCAGATGGATCTGCGACGCGTGGATGCTGCAACAAGCGTTATAGAAGAGGGGGGTGGGCCGAGGCAGTCGAGGAGGGGGTGGGCGGTAGGTGGCATGCCGACCGTAGCCGCCGGTGCCGGCGCCGTAGTGCTCCGGTTGGATGCGATCCTAGCGCGGCCCCGCGCGGTGTCCGCGAGGGCGAGGCCGAGCATAGTGGCGTCGAGGAGGAGGGGGCGTGGGCTCGTGCTTGTCGCCTCCTTCGATGAGTTCGATGCCAAGGGGTGGAAGCCCCGGCATAGCGCGTCCAAGGTAGGCTTTGTTCGAATAGAATTTGAGCAATTAGGGTTCTTTGAATTCTTTTGTGTTCATGGAATTGGGCAATATACTCGTTCACTGCGTCAAGATATCAGCTTGCGAGTAATCAAAATTGCTGTGCTTTGACTAATCTTGGTAATTGAGCGGATTTGGGTCATGAGCACTGGGTTTCAGAATTCCCACTGCCTCTTTTAAGTTGGTATTTATTATTTCCGGGAATAAAGAATCTGGAAAATATATCTCATCAAGCAGAGGCTGAGCAGCATGTGGTGATGTCCCTTTTCTGGATGATGATAGTGTCTTGTTATATTTTCATGAATGGTGGTGGTTGGCTGATGATGATATGGAATTGGTTTCATGAGCTTTGTTCAGATAAGTGAAAAGAGTAGGGCTATTGTCTTCTTTGTTTGAACCTCTCTTCTAAAGCGTCAATCATCTGTGAATTTTGCTCCGGGGTTGCGAGGGATTAGCTTTTCTATCTACTATCATGATAGTCCTGTGATATCCTTTACCGCAAAGAGTTCAAAGAGGCCTGAAGAAAAGCCAATCCCTTGGAACCCCGGAGATCATTTGTTGATCAGAGATGTTTTTCTTAAATCACCATACAACCAGAGTATAATTAGAATTTCCTTGTAACATAATGTGTGATCAATGGTACTTCATGTAAGTTCAGATAACACTATATTGTAATCTGGTTCCATGAGAATCAATATTTGTTGCTGTTTTGAGGATGTGAGTGCTGTCAGGTTGATCTTCAAAGTATATTAGACGCAATTGTCGTTCAACCTGTTTCTGATTACTCCTGCCAGTGCCTATGCAAGGTTTCTTTCATGTTTATCAACCATATTATTCTTGCAGAAATCTATTCTCTCAAATCTCATACAAGAGATAGAGCCTTTGGATGTAAATCTCGTCCAGAAAGATGTCCCTGCTAATACAGTGGATGCCATGAAAAGGACAATCTCGAGCATGCTGGGTTTACTTCCATCTGACCAGTTTCATGTCCTAGTGGAAGCCTTCTGGGAGCCCCTTTTCAAGCTGCTGGTTTCGTCGATGAGAACAGGGTATGCATTTCCATTGCAGATTAATAATTTTTTGGATCTATTGTGCTGTTGTCAGAGTAGCCGGAACCTTCTTGAAACAGTGTATTACATTTTTTTCCTTATAAACTATTGGATGTAGCAAAGCAGTATGTGACGTCCAAATCCAAACTAGTAGATACAAACTTCCAGGAAACCAAGAATTCCATGGGGGTCTTATATGACATGTGACGAATAGTATTATAGTTGAGATGATTGTGCTTTGTAAGAATCACAGCTACTCATCTTTGTGGATGACAATTGTGATTGACAAGCCAATATCGACACCGGAAATGTTTAGTCATTTAGATCTCATGAAAGTGACGGACCTAATAAGAATTTTGATGTCTGATAGGGTGTTCCATTATGGGGTTTGCTGCTTGGAACAAATATTTCCACTTTTTGAAATGTCATGTGTTCTAAAAGAAAAGGGTATCTGCTGTATAACATGGAAAAGTTTCCAACCGAAAATACTAAGGTCAGATCTGATTGTTTGGTTTCTTGGTTGAGAATGTACCACATGGTTGTGATGAGTACCAATACCATGTAAAAGCCAAGAAATGTCTTGTTCCCTCAATAAGTGATTTCAAATACCTAGTGGATGAGATTGGAGCCTTGGACCTTTTGAGTACATATCATGAAAATCTAATTTTGCAATATAGTAAGCATCAAACAGCTGCCAGAATTCATCTTGAAAATTATTCTCAGATTACCCTGTTCATTTTGTTTTAGCTTACATCATCTTTCTGCTTGGCAAAATGGAAATTTCTCACCAAATTAAGCATGTGGGAATGCAGAAGCTTCGTTCTATACGTGTGCAACATTAGCTTATGTTTGTTATAATTAGTTTGCCTGTGTCAATGCTCCCTTTTGGTTCTTTTAATCGGAAGGTTATCTGCTATAATTGACTTCCTTGATGTCTCTGAGTACATGTACTCATGTTATTAGATTGTGTTCTTAAGTTGCTGCAGGTTTTGAATTTTGGCAAAAGCATAGACCCCCCAAGTATTCTACTATTCCCCCTTTTTTGTTTGTTGCTATTATGTGTAGCTCATCAGTTCATCTCGCCGAAATTGATTTTGGCTTACTTTAATTCTATCGCAGGTACACTCTGAGGAATGCTGAATATAGGCTGTGCCTGGAAAAGACTTTAGATGGATTCAAAGAGCATTCTGACACTCAGAAAGCAGCAGATGTGGAGCATGATAGTTGTGAGATTTACCGCGATAGGACTATAAACACGCCTTCTGTTTACCAAAGAAGTGAGTCTTGTCACCACACAGAAGAAACTGAAGAGTCTCCTCTATGTGAGGACACGGATGTTGAAGGTCTTGGGGAAGTGAGCCCTGAGGCTAGAGAATATATTCTTAACTTGCAGTCCCGTTTGACTTCGACGAAAAAAGTATGCCTCACCACTTCTAACTTATGCAAATATGCAACGTTGAAGCTGAACTCTCTCAAGTAGAAATCAAAGTAGAAATATGAGGCGTTGGTTCAAAACAATGATTGTCCTGCAAGTTTTGCCTTTTGAAAACAAATTCTGGTCCTTGAGAATCGCCGCCCCCCTTATTTTCTTTTTACTGTATAATTGCTAGTGTGGAAGTCCCTCTATTGTCATGCTCCATCAAATACCATTTGAGATTATATTTGTTTGTCATTTATATTTTTAATTGTGATACTATGTTTTCTGACTGTTAGAATATGCCTTTTGTAATCTACCAGGAGTTATATGATGTGAAAAGGAAAAATGCTGCCTTACAAATGCAACATTTTGTAGGAGAAGAAAAGAATGATTTGCTGGACTATTTGAGGTCCTTGCAACCAGAGAAGGTTGGTAGTTTGCTCCCCCCCCCGCGCCCTCCCCCCCGGCGCCCCTCCCTCTCTCTCCTGTGCGTGTGTTTAAATTTTACCTTTAAAGTATTAGATGTCAAGAGCAACTTCTCCCCCTCCCTCCTTCCGTGCTTGTGCCTGTGCGTGTGTTTAAATTTACCTTTAAACTATTAGATGTCAAGAGCAATTGTACAGATCTCTGACTATCGGATTGCTGGCAATTCTTGATGCTTATCTAATCTTGAGTTATGGCAGACTTTAGTGCAATCTTTGATCTGCCAAAACTACCTTTACCTTTTAAACTGACAAGAACTGTATAATTGCAAAAAATACATCTATTTAACCCTTCGTAGCATAGAGAATTGCATATTAATCTAAAACTACCTTTACCTTTCAAACTGACAAGAACTGTATAATTGGATTAACGTAAACTCCATCCTAATTCCTACATGATGAACAATTATTCAGATGTGATGAATTAGGTAGTGTTCCATACCTTGTTTTTTTTTGGCTTAAATGAGCCCAAAGGCTAAGACTACACTAAAAAGACTCCCTAAATCACTTATTGCAGCAGAAAGGAGAATAGATTTAACAGGGTAGTTGTCCTTGTATTTCTAGTTCTAATTTGGCTGGTTTCTTCCGCAGGTAGCCGAGCTCTCAGAAGCAACCTGCCCTGGGGTTCAAGAAGCTATTCACTCTGTTGCACATGGCCTTCTTGCAACTCTTTCTCCAAAACTGCACACAAAGGCTCCTCCTCTGTCTGAGAATGCCTCTAGTGGGAACCTAAATATTGGGAAAGATGACTTTGCAGAACTCGTCGAGAACACTTCCCTTCAGTTTCAACCCCAGATTTCAGTCTCACGAGACTATCTTGCACGTCTTCTTTTCTGGTATAGCAAGCATTTCTGCCTATATCTTTTGTGTTACAAATGATTGAACTGTTGGTGTTTGAACATTGTGTATACCATGGGTGCCAGGTGCATGTTATTGGGTCACTATCTTAGAGGTCTTGAGTATCGGCTGGAGCTGATGCAGATGTTCAAGATCTCCGGTGATGTGGAATCTCGGGCTGATGATGGTGACAATGTTGTTTGAAGTCTGCTTCTTGCTCACCAGATGAGTCTCTTCCTCAGGAGAAAGCCTCCGCCATGACACGTTTGGAGCTTTCTCCTGTCACAGACCTCATCCCGGAAAACATCAGTTCAGGCCAGAAGCAACAATGTTCACCCTGTTAGATAAAAGTTTGGTGCTTCCTTGCATGGAGTTACTTGGCATCATCCGAGTTAAATCATTTTTTTTGGATATTTCAAGTCCCTGGATCACAATAATCTGAAAAATCACTTTGAGCAACAATGTCATCGAGCGAAATAGTAATTTGTGTAAGCATGGATGCTCACATGGTAACTATCAATATCTAAGACTTGAAGTGTTCCCATTTTGCTTGTGAAATCATCTAGTTATCACCAATATCGTTGTTGCCATTGATCTCTCAGCTATACAGCTCCTTTGATGTTGTAATGGTTATTGCGATCTAAATTACAGAGTTCCACGGGTACCCTATGTTCTCAGAATAAAGATTTTTTTGATGAGATGAGCCTGAGGCTGATTATAAACTACAAAACATGTAGCAGTTTTAGGTCAGGTTGTCAAACAGCGAAGACCCTGAGTCGCTGGACCATGCAAACTCTCACCCTAACAGACGGGCACCCCGCGTCACAACGTCGGCCGAAACATTACGGTCTCTAGAGATATACAAAAATAACACAGAATCAAAGTACATGATAGATAATCATATTTCTCTAGCTGTATCTTCCAAGCTTGAAGACCATCCTCTCAATCCATTGAGGATATGGACTGCCGTTAACGAATCAGATTCTAGTATCATACTTCTTAGGCCGTGTGGCCTTGCCATCTTCAATGCCTCTAGAATCGCCAATAACTCTTCTTGCAACATCGTGTTAACCATTACTTATTTCCCGACAGCCAAAATAGCCTCCCAAGAATTAGATAACACCATCGCACCAACAGTCGCCTCCTCGGAGACTAAGTCAACTGATACATCAATCTGGACAACATGGCATCCTGATGGTACTTCACCCACAACCCCAAAGCTTTCCCTTAGGAACTCATCCGCCAAACGTCGAACCTTGCACACCACAACCTCTACTAACTCCCCTGCTTCCCCAAAGACTACTATTTCAGTCTTTCCATACAAGCCACAAGCCATATCCCAAGAGAGTTTGCATCCTTCTGAATTTCTCACATCTTACACCTCCCGTAAAGAACAATAGGATGGAGCATGAATCGCATTCATGAAAGCAAGGTGGCAAAACAAAGTTCTTTTTCTCTATCAGTGAGGAGAAGACATGGGTAGCAAACATACACTCAAACAAGGCATGGCCAGTCGTCTCCGCTTCCAAACCACACCGGGGGCACTCCCTCTCCGACGTCAACTGCAGTCTCCAAAGAGAGTCACGAAAAAGGAGTTTTCGGTGAGATACACACCACAAGAATTGGCGAACTCGCGGGCCAACAAGGGATCTCCAAATTCTTGCCCAAGCTTATTCTTCCTCCAAAGATTGCCCTGGGAGTGTGTCTTGGGTCTTAGCAAAGTAGCATGAAGCCGAGCTCACAATACCCGATTCCCCAAGCAGCCAATGGCACCCGTCCATCTGGCCTCTTCTCACTGTGATCACCAACACCGAGTCGAGGAGCAAAGGATGAAAAGCAATGTGGAGCACTGCAATGTCTCACTCCCCTTCAACCTGCAGATCACCCACTTCCGCCATATCCAAGCCGACATAAATATTGAACATACCTGACCATCTTGAAAGAGGTAACTCCGATAACCAAGCATCATACATGACATTCAGCATGCTCTGCTATCCTGGGGACCAAACAAGCTTCTTCCTTAATGTATCGACAGCTCTACATATATGTCTCCAGCGACTAGAGATCGCCCTGCCATCCCGACATGTAGGTAAGACTTTTTGCCATTGATACTTGGCCTTTGCAACTTCCTTCCAAACATTTCTGCCATGTTCAAGAAAGGAGTACACCCTTTTCATCTTCAAAGCCCACTGCCATGTATTGAAGTTTTTGACACCCAAACCTCCTGCCTCCTTCGGCGTGCAAGCCTTCCTCCAAGTCACATTGAAACATGACTTCCTACCCTTCGATAGAAAATCCTGACATATCCTCTCCATCCTACTAATCGCCCCCAGTAGGATGAGTCGTGGCCATAACGAATGCATGAATAGATTGGAGCACCGACTTGAGGAGAGTCAGCCGACCCGGTCCAAGATATGTCGTCCTTGCCATGATAGAACCATGGCAACTATCTTATCAATATTGGGAGAGCAATCCGAGACTGTCACCTGACCAGCACAAACATGGGTTCCTAAATTTACCCAGTACCTTTGGTTTCAGGAAGTCTAAGGATTTGCATAATAAAGTCCTTCCTTTCAATCGATACAGAAGGGGAGAAACAGATGGAGGACTTCATAACATTTATCTCCAAACCTGAGAGTATTTTAAACATGATAAGCATGAGCTTCAGTCTCCTTACCTCCAAACATTTGGCCTCCGAAAACACTAGGGTCATCAACATAAAAAAGATGGGAGAGGGAGAAATCATATTCCTTAAACTGCAAGCCAACCAACCCAGAGGAGGGGTCCTTGAAAGAACCTCTGAACAACAAGAAAGAGGTAAGGAGACAAAGGGTCTCCTTGTCTCAGCCCACATGAGGATTTGATTCGACCATGCAGTTTCCCATTGATGATAATGGAGAACATAGGCCCCTTAACATATGCCATGACCCAGGCCATCCATCTCAATGGGAAGCCCATTCGAAGGAGGACTTCTTCTAAGAAATTCCACTTGACCCAATCATAAGCCGCTTTCAAATCCACCTTGAGGACCATCAATCCTTTAGTCTTGGAAGCTATCTTCATAGAGTGTAAGACCTCCTTTGTTGCATCAACATTATCATGTATACATCTACCTATTAAGAATGTCGATTGTTCGATACCGATCAAGCTCTCAAGAACTGTCTTCATTCTCTTCGCCAAAATGGTTGTGATAACCTTATAGCCTACATTACAGATGCTAATGGGTCTGAATTCCTTGATAGTACAGGAAAACCTACACTTTGGGACAGTGGAGATAAGAGTCTTATTCCAGCTTGGAGGAAGATGAGCCGTGCGGAAGAAATGCTTGATGATCTCAATGAATTCCCCACCAATAACATCCCAAAAACGTCGTGAAAAACTCAACAAGCATACCGTCAAAGCCAGGACACTTGTTCCTCCCCAACCCAAAAACTACCTCTTTGATCTCTTCACCATTTACCTCCATAACTAACAAACTGCAAGCCTCGGCATCAAGCACTGGAAGCTGAGGAAGATCTAGTTCAGCCGGCTCCCCATATGTCGACCAAAGCTTAGAAAAGTACTATGGGTGCGTTTGGATGGCATGGTATGGGGTGGATTAGATGGAGTGGGGAATGAGCGGATTCCGCATTCAGCCCATTCTCATGTTTGACTCGTTTTATCATTTGGAATCGGCAGGATCCTACCCGCGTCGGATTCAAAAAATTTGGAATTGCGGCTTCCGCTCGAATCGAGCGGACGCCGCTGTCCATCCAAAGCGGATCCGAATTTGAGATTATCCTAAATGACTGTTTTACCCCTTGATATTTAAAATGGCTATATTTATCATAACTTTAAATATATATGTTGAAACTTTATGAAATTAGTCTCACTGGAAAGATATCATCGATATCTTCGTTATGAGACCAATATTGAGTATTTTTGAAAGCAAATATTTGATGTAATTTAATTTATAAAATCATTTAATATATTATAACTTAAATTATACCTGAATTTTTAATAATTCGATCAATCATTTTACATGATTAGATGCATTCAAAGAATTAATTTGACCTAAATTTTCAATAATTTCGATCAAGCATATCTCGTGGGTATTGTTATTATTGTAATGAAAAACATGTCTTAATTTGAAGAAAACTTAAAGTTTTATTATTAACATGCTGCCAAAATTCACTCGGTTTCAATTCAGAGATTTATGAATCAAACACCAGAATACACAAAATTAGTAGATTCAACTCATCCATAATAGACAAGCCAAACGCAAGAATCAACAGATTCAGCTCATCCCATACAGACCAACCAAACAACAGAACCAAAATCCACAGAATCACCAGATTCAACTCATTCCCCATTCAGCTAATTTCACAGATTCCTCATTCAGCTAATTCATCAGATTCAAGTTTGCCAAACGCACCCTATGAGAATACCCTGCCAATTCCATCCTGATCTGTCACAACTTGTTCATCCTCTGTCATCACCTCCAACACCTTGGACTTATGAGATCTTAAGGCCACCAATTTATGGAAGAAGGCTGAGTTCCTATCCCCTGCTTGCAACCATATGTGTCTAATACGCTGCGCTACCTGTGCCTCCTGCTTGAGAATAGTTGTTGCCCGTTGAGCCTCAAGCTCCTTGAGTTGTACTTCCTCCTGTGAAGATGATCTGCCAGCTTCCTCAAGCCTATACATCCCCTCTAGACACTCCTCTACTCTCTTCCCTGTTCTAAAAATATCTTCTCTGGACGATCGTCTATCCCAGTCCTTAACAATGTCTTTCAACTTCTTTAGTTTGGAGACAAAGATATTGCCATGAAAACCAGGGGAATTCTAAACCTGGATAACAGCCTACCTAAATTCCTTCATTTTCAACCAACTATGCTCAAGACGAAATGCCCCTGGGCCAGTACGCACGGTTGGTTTGGCTACAGTCACAAGAAGAGGAGCATGGTCAGATCCTACCCTTAGTAGATGCTTCACCAGCAATCCATGAAGCTTCTATGTCCATTCCTTATTGGCCAAGTCTCTATCTAATCTTTCCAGAATTTTATCCCCGCCCCCTTGATTGTTTGACCATGTGTATAGCGGGCCAGTGAAGCCAAGGTCCACCATATCATTCAATGCCATATAATTGAGGAATTCACGTTCCACATGACCAAACACAAATAGCACACCACCCATCTTATGTTCAGCCGAAAGCAGAACTTTTAAAATCACCAGCAACCAAATGTGGCAGGGCAACCTTACTGAATCTTGAAGGATATCCCAACAATTTCTTCATGTTAGTAGAATTCCGGGCACCATAGGCTGCTGAGAGAGAGAACTGACCCAATTCCGGAGAAGAAACTACTCCGGGCCCGTTTGGCAACCCTGAATCTGACGAATGAGCTGAATGAGGAATGAGCTGAATGAGATGAATGAGGAATGAGCTGAATCTGGTGATTATGTGGATTTTGGTTCTGTTGTTTGGTTGGTCTATATGGAATGAGCTGAATCTGTTAATTCTTGCGTTTGGTTTGTCTGGTATGAATGAGGTATGAATGAGCTGAATCTGCTCAATTTTGACTTGTTTTTTTATTTATTATTTTGACTAGTTTTTGGATGAATTTGTTGACGTGATCAAAAAGTCAAAATTCATAATAAAAAAAAAGTCAAAATTCATCAACAATTTGTGCTGACGTGATCAAAAAAGTCAAAATTCATAAAAAAAAGTCAAAATTCATCAACAATTTGTGCTGACGTGATAAAAAAAAGTCAAAATTCTCATCACCTCCTCCACCGTCCCTCCCCCCCACCCCCACTGCCGCTCCGACACCCACTGGTCAGCCCTCCGCGCCACCGCCAACCTCTCCCCGGATGGCAACCTCCACTTCCGCCACCTCCGCCACCTCCATCTCCTCCGCTACCTCGGCTCCGGCCACCTCGCCCGCGTCTTTCATTGCTGCCTCCGAGGCCTGGAGCACCCGACCTTGGACTTCGCGCTCAAGGTGGGGAGATGGGTTCCGGCAGTGGGGAGACGAGTTCCGGCGTGAGGTGGGGAGATGGGTTCCGGCATTCAGAGGAAGGTGGGGAAATGGGTTCCACGGCGTTGAAGCGTCGAGCGAGAGACCGACGAGGTAGGAGAGAGAGATGGGCGGCGTTGAAGCGTCGGGCGAGAGACCTCCGGCGTGGAAGAGAGAGGCGACCCGGCGAGCCGTCGAGGTCATCGAGATTCGAGTCGGCACCATCTCCCCTGAGCTCCGCTTGCTCTACCATAGCTTGCTCCACCTCAACCTCAGCGGCAACGCATTCAAAGGACCGTTGCCACCGGCGCTCTTCGACCCTCGCAAGAGGGAGGCCTACGCCACCGTGCTCCACTCCAACGACGCCTACGTTTGCGGCGCCATCGCTCTCACCCAGAGCATTAAGAAAGCCGGCACCGACCGCGACCTCCTCCTCCTCCACAAGAAGTCCTTCCATGAAGACAAGCTGCAGGCCCTCACCGCCGCAGGCTGGAAGCTCCAGCCGGCTTTTGGGATGAGGAGCTGATCCCGTATCGCATCCCGATTGCGGCATTCGCTCGATCTGACGGAATGCCGCGATACATAAAATCTGGGATAAGGATCGTCGGATCCATCTCGGATTCCAGGACCATTGCAAACCAAATACTGGATTAATTGAATCCAGAATCTGCCCATTCCCTTATCCACCTAATCCGCCTCATACATTGGTTGCCAAACAGCCCCTCCGTGAACGGCCTGGATTGACATGTGCATCATACTTACCCTTCCAATCTCAACGCGCCAAGCTGCCAGTATCCCTCCATGTCTGCCAAACGAAGGGCTAAAGATAACAACCCTAGTCTCTACCCAATCTAGAACGAATCCAGTCTAATTTATTCTCAGCAATAATTATGTCTACCAGGAAAACCATTGAAGCCTTGTAGTCTCCAAACATCCGATGACAGATCCTTAATCCGGACCCGCCCCCTTGCAGTTCCAAAACAGGAGCTTCATAAAGATTAAAGATACCTCCGAGAAACCCAGTTGCTCCTCCGGGATTGCACGGTACCGTCTCCTCTTAGTAGTAGTAATGATTTCACCATCTTCTGGTTCTAACATGTCTATCTCCTCATCAACAGATTCATCATCTAGCTCTTCTTCCGCTTCCGATAAGGTTTCCTGACATTGTAGAGCTGTGTCACTCGATAAATCAGAGGTTAACACCATCTTCATACGATCCACATCGTCCTTATGGCGATGTTCAAGTTTTGAATCATCCACCTTGCTGGCTGTTTGTTTCCCTGGAATGGAGGCTGGAATGCCTAGAATGGAATGGCATTCCAGTGATCATGTTGTTTGTTTCACTGGAATGGTCTCCATTCCATTCCAGTCCCATTCCAAAACCATTCCAAACCCCCCATTCAAGCCAAATGTTTCTGGCCAAATATTGGCCAGAAACATTTTCCAGCCAAACTTTCCAGCCAATTTTTTTCCAGCGTTGAGTAACTTTCCAACGCTCTCTTATCCCACGCCCAGAACCAGAACCCCACCCTCTCGCTCCCGATCATGCTCGTCCTCTTCCTTGCCCGCGTCATCATCGTCGTCGTCTTCGTCGCAGGAGGGTTGGGAGGAGTGGGAGGAGCCCTATCCCGAAAGGGGGGGGACGGCAGCACTAAGCTCCGCAGGCAGCGGACGGCGACGGAGATCGGCGGAGCATGGCAGCCGGGCTATGGATCTAAGGTGAGGTTAAGAGGGTTTGAGTAGATCTGGATCGGCAAGAGAGTGAGAGCTGGGAGGAGTGGGAGGATAGACCGTCGATCTCCGACGACATGCTTGTGTACGTTTCCACCGAGGAGCCGTCGCCGTTCCCACGGCAGAGCTGGGGCGCTGTGTACTACACCCACCTTGGTACTAGCGATACCCGCCGCCTCACCCCCTACGGCATCGCGGACATTAGCCCAACGTTGTCTCCGTTCGGGTTGTGTACCGCCGTCGCCTCCGCGGGGTCTCGTGGGTGGTCCGGCGAGATCGAGGAGCTCCATACTGGCATCTTTTTGTTCAAAACTAAGGATGGATCGTCAAGGTCTTTGGTAGTGGGGCATGGAGGATGGCCATGTTGGGGTGACGATGGCACCTTGTACTTCCATCGCCGGAGCTCCGATGGCTGGTGGAGCGTGTATCGCGTGGTTATCCGGTTCGATGGCTCTGTGCCTGTAGCGAGTTCGGTGGAGCGCCTAACTCGTGCTGGATTCCATGCTTTTCACTCCCACTGCATCCCCCGGCGTTCCGGGCATCATCGCCGTTGCGACGAGGAGGCCTGAAGACAACTACCGGCATATAGAGATCGTTGACATGATCGAGGGGTGGAAGCAATGCTTATGTGGAGGTGACGAAGCCCATCTCTCCGAATTCCCATCACTACAATCCCTTTATCTCGCAGTATTAATTAGCTTGTCACATCCGAATTGATGAGTTGCTTCTTCTACAATGTGTGGTGGATGAATTTTGCCAGAATAAAGTAAAATATTCAGATATATAGTTGATAGTTGTAAGTTGTTTTTTTTTTTTTAAGTTTCCTCGTATGTTCGTTAATTTATAATAGGGGTGTGCAACAGGTCCGGTCACAGGGTCGGATCCGATCCATTAATTTTGCACACCCATGTGACCTGTCCATTAATCTGTTATTTTTTAATAGGTAAACGGGTTAACAGGTAAATGGGTAAACATGTACAGGTTAACCCGTTTAACTCGCTCAGAGTCATGCTGAAGCAAACAGTCACTAAAAATACTAATGATTATGAAGGAAATATGTGAAAAGGAAATGAAACATGTAGGCTTTTGGAATGTGGCTATGTGCATCCTATTGATCGCGATTGTGACAATTGGCATGAGATTTTTATTTTCCCACTCTACTTGTAATTGGCATGAGATTTTTGCAAGTAATTGGCATGTAATTGAACGCTATCATCTGAATTGTTAATTTGGATTGTTCATGATATAATTGAATGCTATCATCTGAATTGTTAATTTGGATTGTTCATGATGAGGTTTCAAATATTGTACATGATTTTTTTTTGTACAAGGGTGTTATAATTTTGATTAACAACTTCTTACGTACTCAAAACTAAAATGTTTCGTCAATAAAATTGATTATCATCATCGAATGAAAAAATAGCTTGGCCAATAAATTTCCTTCTCTAACATCAAATATGATTACAAAAACAAAAAAAACAAAGAAATTCCGAAGTGATTATATTTTCATCAACATAGATATCCAAATATCACAATTATATCATATTATTAATGTCATAAAAAGTTTCATAAATATCAAAATCGGAATACATAGTGGTATTCTCACCACTAGCATTCAGGGGTGATCATATCCCCCATTCCATCGCGAAACAAACACAAAAACTGAAAAAGTCACTAGATTCTGTTTTTATTCCAACACCAAACAAATAACAAAAATGACATTCCATTCCATTCCACCACCACCAAACAAACAACAAAAGTGACATTCCATTTCATTTCACTGGAATCACATTCCATTTCAAAAGCATTCAAAAAACATTCCAACGAAACAAACGCCCCTTAAGCTTAAGTCTTTACGCGGGAATGGAGGAGGATGAAGGTGTGGAGGATCAGCCGGGCCCCTACCATGCCATATGCCAGGCCATCCTTTCTTGGGTAGAGGCTGGCTGACCTGGGCTACTATGGCAGGATTGGGTTTGAATTTGGATGGGCTCCAATGGGCTGGGTTCATTGGAGTAAGCGGGCTCTCCCAAATCACCCAGGACTGAGAATTTATTAGCCTGGACTGATGGATGATGGCCACGTGTCCCTTTTTCAACCTCCCCATTCAGATGAGAGCCACGTGCCCCTTCTCTGGAACCTTCTCCTTCTCTATCCTAAACCCCAACCCCCGCTGGGCGCTGGCTTTCCCTTTCCCCTTTTCACCAAACCGGCAACCTTCCCCTCTTGGCACGCACCGGACACCGCCAGGACCCCTCGCACCCATTAAACGGCCTGGTCGGCGGCATGCGATCCCCACGTGGCTGCTGCTGATTCCCCGACGCTGCCTCCTGCCTGCCAGCGCCAGCACGCGTCCCAAGATAGCCTCGGGAGCCCCACCATCGCCGATGTACGACATGCCAAGCATCCGCTACCGCATTGACAGCCTCCGTCGCCGCCACCATCTCCGGGAACATCCGTCCAGGTACACCACTCTCCCTTGCTGGTACTGTGTCGATCTCTTCCTTCCCTTTAGCCCCCTGCATCGCCACCGGACCTCTCCCTTCCGCTGGTACCTCCGTCGTTGCTGGTACTGCGTCGCCACCGGACCTCTCCCTTCCGCTGCCATCTGCGCCAACCTCCGGGACCTTCACCTTCGCTGATCTCTTATATGGACAAGCCCCCGCTGGTGTCCAAGGCGGACACAACCAGCACAGATAGTGACATTCTCATACACGAGATGTACAAACCTAGGGCCAGCTCTACTGTTCACGGTGAGGCCCAGCTTCACAGGACCATTCAGATCTACCTCAACACATACCCGAGCATATCTCCCCCTCCCAGCAATCCTGATGACCATACGTGGAAACCTATTTTTTTTAGCCTTTTTTACCAATTATGGCAATCTAAGAGCAGGAAACCTATTTTAGCACTAGGAAAGCATCAGTGCATCATGGTAAAGTTGGCTTTCCATCTATGAGTTGATAAAAGATGAAATAAAAGTGCCAACATGGCAAGTTTCAGTTTTTCCCCCAACGAAGCAAGCCTCATAGCTAAATTGTTGAACTCCCATTATCATCTTGATCTTCTTGAATTTGGATTATGCTTGTCCCATGGGTTCGAAAAATTATTTACTTCCCTCTTTAAATTCCTTTTCCCCTTAGGCAGGGCCAAATACTTTCTATTTGGCATTTCATATTTCACCTATTTGCCTTCCTTAACAAAAATTCCGGTTATCGGCCCTATGCTAGGTTTGCCATATATACCACTGGCAGCATATTCCATGACAGAAAAAGGGTGACATATAAAGAACACCCCCCACCCCACCCACCAAAAGCCATTCTCAATTGTTCTCAAGCCCATCCCTTAGAGAATCAGCCTCCAACCTTATAGGCATCCCCATCTCTCGAAAACCTCAAATTTCGCCTTTATGTAACAATCTCATCTTCTTTCTTGAGTGTGGTGCGGCTGCCGCTCGTCACCTGCAATGTCCTTAACTTATCATCGTACATTATCAAAACTAAACCAGTCGATCAACAAAACGAAAGAGCCACAATCTTTGGGAGCTAAAAATCCCGGTTGGAACCAAAGTGTGGCTCCGTGCATTTGACCATAAATGCTTCAAAACACAGTATACCTTCCTGACTTAGAAATCCCTCCGACTCCCCAAACCGCTTTCTTTCCCCAAGAACACACAAGAATAGCTCCACTAATAATAACAATAATAACCAAGAATGAGAATTTGGAGGATACCTTCTTCTTTTTGTTTTTTTTTTTTTTTTTTTTTGTGGGGGGGTCTCCTTTCCACCTCTCTTTACCTCTCTTTAGGGTGAACATTGTCTTCTTTCCACCTCTCTTTAGGGTTCCAATCGATTAAATAATGGGTCGAGTTCTTGATTCCATCTTTCCGTTGTTGTAAAGAAAATTAGGGTTCGTTCGATAATTTCCTCGCACAGGCTGCCACGACGACGAGCATTGCGTAAGCGTCAGTGAGATGGGCCAGGCCAGGCCGCATCCAATTGGAAGTCCTTTCGATGGGCCTGGGTTTTGGGTACAAATGGATTGGGCGTTGATCCAAACGCTTTTATAGCCGCATTTAAATCTCCATGTATGGTCGTTAGTGAGGCTATAAAAATGTCCCTCATTATCTGGATCCAATTTAAATTTTAAACTCCACCTTTTAGTTTAAAAAAGAAAAATGCTTGCGTATATACTTTGATTTTTATATTAAATCATATTTTTAACCATCTTTTAGCCCAAATTTTTTTTTTTTTGGAAGAGGTGTATAAGATACTTTTTGGAAGCATTTTTAAATTTTAGATAAATCCATAAATATAGCAATCCACAAAACCACGAAAAAAGAACCGATTTGTAGAATTACCCCTCGAAATCTTCACGGGTGAACATTGTCTTCTTTCCACCTCTCTTTAGGGCTCCAATCGATTAAATAATGGGTCGAGTTCTTGATTCCATCTTTCCGTTGTTGTAAAGAAAATTAGGGTTTGTTCGATATTTTCCTCGCACGGGCTGCCACGACGACGACGAGTGTTGCGTAAGTGAGATGGGCCAGGCCGCATCCAATTGGAAGTCCTTTTGATGGGCCTGGGTTTTGGGTACAAATGGATTGGGCGGTGATCCAAACGCTTTTATTGGAGGCGCATTTAAATCTCCATGTATGGTCGTTAGTGAGGCTATAAAAATGTCCCTGATTATCTGGATCCAATTTAAATTCTAAACTCCACCTTTTAGTTTAAAAAAGAAAAATGCTTGCGTATATACTTTGATTTTTATATTAAATCATATTTTAAACCATCTTATAGCCCAATTTTTTTTTTTTTTTGGAAGAGGTGTATGAGATACTTTTTGGAAGCGTTTTTAAATTTTAGATAAATCCAATTGCAGTCAACTTTTTTAAGTTTCATAAGCAACATCCAAGTTGCAAAATATTTTGGGTGAGAGTAATTGATTAGGTGGGTGAACACGAGATTTATCAACAGTGGATTTCATATGTTGTAAGAAGTATTTTAGTTACAAGTAGCATATATGAACCTCAAACATTTTGATATAATCATCACAGAATATGAGATACATGCATCAAGACCCTGCATCCATTGATTTTGCTTCCGAGTGATATTTCCTTGCTCCATGCAAAGTACTAAACGGGCCTTTAATTTTGACCCATGAATCGCACAAAGTAACTGCATCCAAACCTTGGATGATGTTATGTGATGCATTGAATCACACAAAGTATCATTGACGACCATACATGGAGATTTAAATGCTGCTCCAATAAAAGCGTTTGGATCAACGCCTAATCCATTTGTACCCAAAACCCAGGCCCATCGAAAGGACTTTTAATTGGACGTGACCTGGCCCATCTCACTGGTGCTTCCGCAATGCTTGTTGTCGTGGCAGCTCGTGCGAGGAGAATATCGAACAAACCCTAATTTTCTTTACAGCAACGGAAAGATGGAATCAAAAACTCGACCCATTATTTAATCAATTGGAACCCTAATATACTATGTTTTGAAGCATTTACGGTCAAATGCACGGAGCCACCCTTTGGTTCCAACCGGAATTTTTAGCTCCCAAAGATTGTGGCTCTTTCGTTTTGTTGATCGATTGGTTTAGTTTTGATAATGTTCGAATCTGTCAGTGTATAATAAGAGCGGGGGTGCTGGCGATAAGTTAAGGACATTGTAGGTGATGGGCAGCAGCTGCACCACACTCAAGAAAGAAGATGAGATTGTTACAAAAAGGCGAAATTTGAGAGGTTTTCGAGAGATGGGGATGCCTATAAGGTTGGAGGTTGATTCTCTAAGGGATGGGTTTGAGAACAATTGAGAATGGCTTTTGTGGGAGGTTCTTTATATGTCACCCTTTTCCTGTCATGGAATATACTGACTTTGATAATCACGTCGTAGAGGTCTGGAACTGGGAGTTTGATGAGTTATATTATCGGAATGTTGCAGTGGTATATATGGCAAACCTAGCATAGGGCCGATAACCGGAATTGGCAAATAGGTGAAATATGAAATGCCAAATAGCAAATATTTGGCCCTGCCTAAGGGGAAAAGGAATTTAAAGAGGGAGGTAAATAATTTTTTGAACCTGTGGGACAAGCACATGGAAAAATGCGTAATCCAAATTCAAGAAGACCAAGATGATAGTGGGAGTTCAACAATTTAGCTATGAGGCTTGCTCATTAGGGGGGGGGGGGGTAACTGAAACTTGTCAATCACCAATAAGAAAGGAGATATGCCATGTCTGGCGCGCTTGGAGGCACTTTTATTTCATCTTTTATCAACTCATAGATGGAAAGCCAACTTTACCATGATGCACTGATGCTTTCCTAGTGCTAAAATAGGTTTCCTGCTCTTAGATTGCTATTATTGGTAAAAAAAAGGGGCTAAGATACTTTTTTTAATACTAGATCACCTGGATTTTTTACTCTAAATATTGATGTTTATGGCCAAAAGTAAATTTTATATGTTTCTTTTTTTGTTGAATATGGAGCTTCATCAAGGCAGCAATTGCTCACAGCAAGTTTTTCTTTATGAATGTACGTAAAAACATTCTAATCTCAATTGGTGAAGCATTGATCACAAAATGTTGCAAGATTATGCCGAATCAAAGCGCAAACCCAAATAAGAAAAGTACCAAATTCAACCAAGCGAGCATATTGAATTGTTTTTTTTTTGAGTTTTTTATAATATTCAGACGTGTACAAATGGCATTTGTTTGAATAGCAACTGTACTATCAAGTATCAAGAAAAAGGCAGGGCTTTTTGATTGACTTTAAGTAGAGATATCCAAACTAAGCATGCTTAGTGAACTGCCAAATATTTCTCCAAACCAAACATTTAGAGAAACTATTTTGTCTGATGGCAGACTAGAAGGTTGTCTGTTGTCCGGGTTAGGCACAACCTATCGTAATCAATGCTCTTTTCTTCCACAGTTAAACTCATTCAAATCTGGGGATGTATGTTTAACAGGTTGTCAATAGGGTATTTTGACACATACCAATGGGATCAGAACCTTGGAAGTTGAAAGTTGGCACTCCCATGGGATCTCCATTGGCCCTGTTTTTGAAAATATGGATTGGAACTTCTAGTTGTTATTAGATACAACCGGTGTTATTTCTAAGTCCTTGGCAGGTAGCTTGTGAGTTGGACATATTTTGACACGTGTGAAATGCAAGCTCATGCAGTATGAGGAGAATGCAAGGTTATATGACTTGCGAGGTGCTTTTCAGCTGTTTTTCCAAGCTTGGATGGCAGATAAGTGTTCCCAAAAAAAAAAAAAAATTAATGGGGCAAGACTCAATTATGTGGTAGAATCGTCCGTTCAATGTGTTTTAACATCAAAGTGATGGCCGGCATTCGCACTTTTCTCTGTATGCCATTTGTACCGATGTGCTGAGCTATTTATGTGCAAACTGGCAGTTTTATTGCATTTTTTTACTATAAGTTAGATGGAGTGAGGCTTGCTGCTATGCTATGGCTTTGCAGGTGATTAATATATTTTTGAGTAGAATTGGAAGGAACTCTGTATGTGATCCATTGGTGCCTTAGATATCCTTGTATGATGGATCATGTGGATGTAACTTCCCCTGTCCAGAGCAGTGATCAGGAATATAACGGCTTCAGCCCTATGCCAGATCCATGCAATCAGAAGAATGAGCCCAATTTTGAAGTAGAGAAGAAGACTGATGCAGCTAAGAGTTCCAGTAAATCAGCACACAAGAGAAAGAAAATTTCTCCAAGAATCGTAGGCAGAAGATATAACTTGAGATCTTCGCTAGATGGTGTCAGAGTTCTTCGATCAATGAAAAGTAGCAAAACTAAGTCTCATGTTAAATCTGTTAGTACTCCAGTAAATCCTGTAACAGAAAGAAGAATTAAAAGGAGGAAAGTAAAGAGAACCTCACGCGATGAGTTATTGTTAAGCAGAAAGCGTGTAAGATACGTGTTGACACGAATGAACTATGAGCAGAGTCTGATTGATGCATATTCTGGTGAAGGCTGGAGAGGGCAAAGGTTCGTGGCGTTTCCAATTTTGGTTATTTGTTTTCTTCTCTTATTTCACTGTATTTATGGTAATCTCCTGCTTGAAACAATATATTCAAGTGTCTGTTGAGATCTTGCTCAATATCATGGCTTATTTTGATTGTTTTCTCTACTTATTTTTGTGTGCCATTTTTTCTTTGAGATTATTTTCTCTGATAGCCATGTTATTCATTTTTATGTTTTGTACTAAAATGTTGTTTCTGTTCAACTTCATAAAGGTCTTGTTTGTTGTCATGTGAAGCGCATCTTCGAGCATAGAGCATGGAACTCATTTGCACATCTTAAATATCTCAACAGGTAACTTCAGTGGGAGGAAGATACAATGAGAAGTCCTGCATGAGAATAATGATCACAATTTGCTTGAGTAGCATAATATGGCTTTAGGCATTGGAAACTTGTTTCTTTACAATTGTTTACTACATTTTTGTTTTTTTTTCATTCAACTTTTGCTACCCTATCCTAATGGACCTGCTTATCTATCTATCAAGGATTCCAGCTTGAAAATTTGGATCATCTTCTGAAGAGGATGATCTTAGAAAGTCAGGTTTGTTAATTAAGGAAGGTTCTTGTTAGAATAGAAGGCTAAATGATGTAAATGCAGATATTGTGATCCAGCTAATAGATGTCATGTTTCTATATGTAGATGACCTTATAGCTGGGTTATGTTTTGCGATGCGAGTTTCTTATTTTATGCTTATGTTTGTGATGATTTATGGTGTTAGATGATCCTTAAGTACTTTGTGGTCAAGTACAGTCTATCGCACTATTTTCAAGGCTAAATACCCTCGTCCTAGTAGGAATGCAGTCCTTTCTCAGTTTCTCTGTCATAAGTTTTAAAGCAGAGACCTCATGAAAGATAATATAATGGTGCTATTCGAGTAATTTTTGGTTTGCATTGTTTTTTTATTTCAATTTTTCGATTAAATTGCAGCCAGGAAAAGATTAAACCAGAGAAGGAGCTTGAACGAGCTAAGTCTGAAATTATACGCTGCAAGTTGAAGTTACGTGACTTGTTTCACCACCTTGATTCTCTGTCATCTGACGGAAGGTTTCAGGAATCTTTATTTGATTCCGAGGGACAAATTTCCAGTGAAGATGTATGTGAACTCAATTTATCTTGCCAAAATTTTCTCCGCAAATACATTTCCATTTTTGGATTCATAATATATAGGACAGCTAAACCATAGTTCTGTCTTATTTTAGATATTCTGTGCCAAATGCGGTTCTAAGACGGTATCAGCTGATAATGACATTGTACTGTGTGATGGCATTTGTGATCGAGGATTTCACCAGAAGTGTTTGGACCCCCCGCTATTGAGTGAAGATAGTAACTTTCCAGCCTCTTAACTTTATGCTCTTGTTCAAAGTTTTCAATAGCCCTAGCATCCAAATCATATCCCACAAACGCTAACCAGTTTGCGTCCCTTTTCTAGTTCCTGCTGGAGATGAGGGTTGGTTGTGCCCTTCATGTGATTGCAAGGTAGATTGCCTCAACATCCTGAATGAAGTCCAAGGAAGTGATCTGGGAATTGAGAATACCTGGGAGGTAGGTATTAAAATGTGTTATCCATCCTTTTGCTTTAATTTGAAAGAAGGATTTGCTTTATCGTAGAGCTAGTAATCGTATTAGGATTTAAATCTGCTGCTCAATTGTGCAGGATGTTTTTCCAGAGGCAGCTGGTATTGTGAATGGAGATAAGCAATATGATGAAAGTTCAAATGATTCAGAGGACAATGATTACGATCCTGATGCTCCTGATGATGAGGCAGAAGACCGAGAGAAAGAATTTGTTTCCGATGAATCTGATTCTACTTCCGCACCTGAGGATCCAGGCAATAGAAAGCATGACAGCCATTGCCATGATTTAGGTTATCTTTCTGATGACTCAGAGGATGATGATTATGGCCCCGATGATCCTGAACCCACTAGGACATCTAATAAGGATGGATCAACTTCAGATGAATCAGACTTTACATCTGATTCTGATGACTTCTGTGAGGAGCTTAGGAAAACTTCAAGTGCTAATCGAATTTCTGGAACCTCTTCAAGTCAGAAGTCTCTTGATCATTTAAGGGGTGGAGAACATGTGAGAGCTACAAACAACTCATCAATCAATTCTGAGCGTCTTTCTCCATTGGATTCAGACTTGAATCAAGAAAATGTTTTGCAAGTTTCAGCAAAAAGGCAGTCTGAGCGCTTAGATTATAAAAAGCTATATGATGTATGTATCCCTTCCTACCAAATAGCAGCTATTTAGACATATGATGGTGTTAGGCGGTGGTAATAAGGCACTACTCCCCTTACTGTTGCTCTTGATTTCTATAGATCTCTTGAGGTCCTCCTTTTAGCGGTCTTGAGGAAATTATTTCTTGGATGCGCTGTTCAATCTTTTCTTCAATACATACCTTGGTATAGTCTCTTTATCTTTTCCATGTGGCAGTAAGCCACGAACACCCTGCAACTATTGATCCAGATCAATCATCTGCTATAGTGGAAGATGATGACTAAACTATCAATTTTGTATAAAAGCATACATACAGTCTTCATATCTTTTGGTGTACTCGGCCAATAAATGATCATCCTATATGCTATAGCAACTGTTCGATGACTGGTCAGATCTTTTCATTCGCACATCGTCATACAGTAATGCATATGCATTCACTCAGCAATTTTCTTTATTTTTTCCCCATTAATGACTCCTTAAAGTCTGATTACTTATTTTGCCACTATTCGTAAGATTTTTTGACCAATGTGTTCGTCGGACCTCGGATTTTGTAGGAAGCGTATGGTAAAACATCTTCTGATACAAGTGATGATGAAGACTGGTCTGCTGTTGGCACACGGAAGCAAGGGAAGAAAAATGAAATTGGAATGGAGTCTACTGGAGTGGAAAGGAAGAGTGCTCGGATTGTCGGAAGTCGAAGAAGTTCTAGTAATGCCAAGGGCAATCTTCCAGAGGTTGGTACAGTAGTAAAGTCGGATTTAAGCAAAGTGCAAGTTTCTCAGGAAGTTGCTGAAAGTACTCCCAAGGTAACACATCAAAGGTTGAATTACGTTTCCATGAATGCTTCGGTAGCTGATAGACATTGTGATTTTCAGAAGGTCCATTCTAATGGTGATGCAAAATCGAAAAGAGAGAGCGAGTCTCAGAAGCTTGACTATAGCGGTGACAATAAATCATCATCTCAAAAGAAGTCTCAAAAGCTAACATCTCAGGTACTGGAAAATTATTTTCTGCGTTTGCATTGAGAATATGTTCATGCTTGTTTCTTAAGGTGAAAAACATGTTTCTTATTTTATTGCATTTTGAAGCAGATTATGATGTCCAAGTGTATAGAGTATTTTTGGTGCTTCTTGGGATAGATATTAAAGGTTATTTCTGACCTATGCATGATGAGGGCATTGAATAATTAAGTGGGTGTTCTTGGAAACAATAGAGCAATGGGTACTTATGGAGGCTGCCAGATATTGTAGGTGGCTGATTGGGATTTGGGGGGAATGGAGGTTTGGACGCCAAGTGGTTGATTGTATTTCAAGTGGGCGTTGGAGTAAATCATAGGCATAGAGAAACTTGATTGACACTTGTGTGTTCCAACACTTCATAAGTTGGCTTAATCATGAACTCAGTGATCTTCTGACCTGTACTCTTTTATTCTTTGATGGATGTCAGTAAGCACATGGATTTCTTCTGTCAACTTGTATCTAACATGGCCTAACTTAGCAGAAACTTCTTGAAGTCTTGAAAGAAAATGAATACCCTACACGAGCAATGAAAGAAAATCTGGCTGAAGAACTTGGGATGACATTCCGACAGGTATTGTTTTTGCTGTGATTCCCACCGACTGTAATATAACTCATGGCCTCTTTCATCACTATAGAACTGATTTCCAGGTCAGTAAATGGTTTGACAATGCACGACATAGCCTGCGAGTATCCGCAAAAGAATCCAGCGGGCAAGCATTGGTTACTCCTGATATAGCTATTGACAATGATGTCAGTCAGACACGGGTCAGCACTTCAGGCAACCATCTTTCTGGAGAAGCCCCTCGAATCAAGACCCGTAGTCAAGATCATGGAGGACCTGCTGAAGCAGCCCATGATGTTGGGAATGTTACTCCCGATAAAGGTCCTAGGTTGAGTAAAACTGGTACAAAGAAGGCTGAATTGGTGATGGAAGAAAAGTATTCAGGCAGGGAAGGGAAGAGAAAAATTTTGGGTCAAGGTGAAAACAAGATAGGTGGAGGTGAAGGTGGCAGTCGCAGTGGAGTTAAAGCAGAAGATATCATGGACAGCGATCGGCAGAAGGCAATCGAGCGTGAACTGAGGAAGAGGAGACAAAATAGGTAAACATTGCCTGGTCACCCAATATACTTGGGCTAACCTAAATGCTTCTTCAGAGTAGTACTAAAGGTAGGTTCGACATGGTTCGAAAACATGGGTAGTAGAAACTGTGCTCATATACAGCTATAGACTTCAAGCAAACTCAGCCAGCCAATTGCCATTCGTTACTACAACGATTGTGCTGAAGCTGCTGCCTATTGGTTCATCGGAATGTTGGGCTTCGCCGGCATCTGCACCAGTGGCATGTCAAGCGTTCTCAGTCAAGCTTTTGATTTCTTTCCCCACCTGTTGTATGTTGTGATAGTTCCAGTAATTCGGGAAGCTCAGCTTCTATTGAGCAGCATGTAAGCTATGCGGCACTTGGAACTTTGTTAACAACTGAACTATTGAGAATCTCAATTCTTCCGGATAGAAATTCTTCCTTGGATGTAGTTTATAAACGAGATAGTATAGCCTTAGAATCTTGATATTTACACAATGCGCCCTCGAATATGTAAATATAAAGATTCTAGGAACAAATATTGAATATTGCATTTTACAAGGGGGGGAAATGCAAGAGGAGAAGCTCGCAGAGCTATTGAGCAATGGTGGGACCCACTGCCTACCTGTTTCCAACGGGGGAGAAAATCGGAGACCGGGAAATAGGAAAAAAGATCCGAAATTAAAACCCCGCTCGGATCCAGACGAGAACCAAAACGGCGCGCCAAACCGGTTATTTGGAGCCCAAATTTGTTGGAATCCCGAAACCGGGCCGGTTTCAAAGTTTCAAAAGAGCCCCCCTCCACCCCTCCCAAACGGTCGACGAAGCGCGCAAATTCCAAACCCCAAATCTTTTCGAAAACAAAACTAAAAATCTCCGCTCCACACCCTCTCAAATGGCCGCCGAGCCCCCCTCTACAAACACCCCCCCTCCTCCTCCCCCCACTCCGTCCCCTCACACCTCCGCCCCTCCACTCCCTCGAAACCCAAGAAGGCCTGCCGGGGAGGCGTGGGGAGAGGGCGCCATGGCGGACAAGGAGAACTCCGTCCGGCTCACCCGCGCCGCCGCTGCCAAGCGCGCCGCCGCCGCCGCCGGGCAACCCTTCCCCTCGGATCAGCCTCCGTCCAAGAGGAAGCGCGTGGTGCTGGGCAAGCTCCCCACCCTCTCCAACGCTGCCGCCCCCAGCGCCGATAGCCGCCCGGCCCCGTCCAAACCCCGAACCCGGTCCAAGAAGAAGGCCGATGTGCCCAAGAAGACGACTCCTCCCGTGGACTCCGTACCTAGCGTCGCGTCTAGTGACTCTGGCGATCTCCAGTTGTGTGCGGACTATGCCCCTGATATATACCAGTACCTTAGATCCATGGAGGTGGGGTTTCGAGCTTTGGGTTCCTTCATTTAGCTCCTTTTTCTTGGTTCTCTGCTTCTTGGAAAGGGTCTGATTTGATTTGGGTACCTGTATTTTCTGGAAATTTAGGTCGAGACGAAGAGGAGGCCACTGGATAGGTACATTGAGACGGTTCAGACCGATGTCACGGTGAACATGAGGGGCATCTTGGTGGATTGGTTGGTGGAGGTGGCGGAGGAGTACAAGCTCGTCGCTGATACGCTCTTTCTCACGGTATCATACATCGACAGGTTCCTTTCCGCCAATGCCCTTACTCGACAGAAGCTCCAGCTTCTTGGCGTTTCTAGCATGCTCATTGCAGCGTAAGCACCAATCTCATCGAACCCTTTTGATCGTTGGCTTGTTTGGTTATTGATGAAAACGTTTGATTTTGGTCTGGAATGCAGAAAGTATGAAGAAATTAGCCCTCCTCGTGTCGAAGATTTCTGCTATATAACTGATAACACTTACACCAAGCAAGAGGTAGTCTTTTCTCTGTTCTTGTTTAACTTGCTTATGATTGTTAGCTTCTGGAGCTTGTGTTATATATTTGCTTTATTGTTTACTTGCAGGTGGTGAAGATGGAGAGTGATATACTGAAGTTTCTCAACTTTGAGATGGGCAACCCCACCATTAAAACATTCCTTAGGCGTGTGCTTGCTTAATATTCTGTTAGATTTGGTCTTGGAATGGACCTTCATAGCATTGCATTGAGCTAATCCGGGGCATGTTTTCCATTATCTGCAGGAGATTTACGAAGGCTGGTCAAGAGAATGAGAAAGTAAGCTATTATGGAATCTTTTGATTGTTATTAAGTTAAGATGATTAGTGAGGCGTTTGCTAACCATGGGAAACTCTGCATTTTACAGCACCCAGCTTTGCAATTGGAGTTCTTGGGCAGTTACCTTGCTGAGCTAAGTTTAATCGACTATGATTGTGTTAAGTTCTTGCCATCATTGGTTGCCGCTTCAGCTGTCTTTGTTGCAAGATTCACCATTGATCCACACAACCATCCTTGGGTAAGATTCCATCTTTTCTTCAAAATGCTTTATTTGACATGTTTCCTTCTATTGTTGTATTATGTACTAAAGTATTTGGATTATGTTTCGACAGAGCATGGCACTGCAACAATATACAGGTTATAAGCCATCGGAGTTGAAGGAGTGTATCCAAGTCGTACATGGTCTGCAATTAAGTAGGAGAGGGTCCAATTTAGTAGCCATTAGAGAAAAATACAAGCAACACAAGGTACTATCTTTTATTCCTTTTGCATGCCACCTGAACTTTTGTTATCAATCTCATTCAACTAGGCTGAGCTCTTTGTAATTTTTGTTTTGTTTTGTTTGCAACAGTTCAAGTGTGTCTCCACATTGAATTCTCCCACAGATATCCCTAAGTCATATTTTGAAGACATCGAACAATAGTTGTGCAAAGTTGGTGATTTCTGTTGAAAGTGTAGCTAACGTAGAATATCAACATCTGTAATGTTGATAAGCTTGGTAAAACTAATGTTTCACTAAAGCTAATGGAGCTGATTGGAACTAGAAGGAGCTCATCTTATACTACTGATTAAGGATCATATTAAAGAGAAGCATATTCCATGCTGGCTCCAAGAAATTTTTTTTGGATACGGAGGCACATGATCTTGTCCAGAAGTCGAAGAGAAGAACTTGCATACCAAAAGCTTGAGAGCTTTTGTGATTGATTTGTATTCTTGGTTTTGGTGCTTTTCCATGATCAGGATGTGATATGTACCTCCACAGTGAGAAGAAACTGACTCAGAGCTTTTGCAGTTGATTACTTTTGTGAATACATGGT
>OY986973.1:1807268-1855259 GCA_963920575.1 Narthecium ossifragum
TACATAATATGATGTTTATGAGGTAAAACTAATGATGTAAGTTTTATTAGCAGGATAAGTCCATATTATGGTGCTCCCAATAAAAACCCCAAAAAATAACGCGCTACCGCCACTAAAACCATCGGTAGCGCCGCTAAAACTTTTAAAAATAATGACAATTTAAAGCATTAGCGGCGAGATTTTTCCAGAGCCTCGATCCCGGCCTTTAGTAAAGTATTAGCGGCGAGATTTTTCCAGAGCGCCGGTAACATCGCCGCTAATAGCCTTTTTCTGAGAAATCCAAAAGGTTTTAGCGTCGGTACCAAATATTTTAACGGCGGCCAAGTGAGCGCCGCTATTGTATTAGCGGCGATATTTTTACCGCGCGCCGCTAATATCGCCACTAAAAGCCTTTTATTCTTTTTTTTTTCCGTGGTTTCAACTGCTAAAGAAAGGAGAAATCCAACATGTGTTCACTTATCGCAGGTAGATGTGGTTCAGATAATAGAGACGGAAGAGCTTTTTCCTCTAGAGATTTAGGCCCATTCCTTTCTTCGGGACGTGGATGTGCTTCAGAGAGAAGAAGAGCCGGCAGAGTACGTAATTCGCCATCTCATCCAGAGTTTATGCATTGAGTGCTGATTTGTATATATATTGACGTGATATGTGCATTACACATGTCCGAATTGATAATAGGATACTGATTCTCTCTTCTAGTCCATCAATAGTAGATCAATGAATCGATAGTCCACTACCGATTAAATTATTCATCTAATAATGAGATACCGATGAACTCTATCAACCAATCGATACCTCACTACTGATATAATTGAATCAGTAGTAAGTTATCAATTTATTGATCTAGTCCATCAATATCTAGTTGGACGAATCAATAATAGACTATCGATTCAGCGGCATGTTCATGTACACAAAACATTATTCTTATGTATATCAACTGTTCTTTTTTTTACTGATGATTAGTTCACTCTTACATTGTTTCAAGGTACCAAGGCATAATTTGTATCTGTTATAAAATCTTGCCGCACCATATACTCGGATAATAGTATACTGGTGTTAATTAAGTAACACTAAAATCACCTAGGCATCTAGTCCGCAGCAAAATATTCCATGCAACACAAATGATGCCATTGTGATGATAACAAGCAAAACCTGAGCTTTTGCAGCACTATACGTGTCCATTTCCAAAGATAACTCACTCAAAGATACTGCAAAGGCTTAAAGTATAATTAAATAAACTACACCAAAAGTTCTACTTACATGGGCCAGACTCATTAATAAAGGAGCCATCTATCCTACATCAGCGATATAAGCACGGAGAGCAACTGCTGGAATACTATCAGCTGACTCACATATATAATAAGCCTGCTATGCCAAGCATTATTACTTGTCACAAGATAACTATACAAATTCGACCAAATTCTTCCTCTGGTATTGCTTTTCTAGTCATCTGGATTAGGAGCTATATCTCCTTATCTCTGCTGCATCTATGGATGTTACAGGGTGAGAGAGGAATCTAATTTCCTCCAACAGAATATATAAAACCTAGCAAGGATGGAAAACAGGAAAAAAGAGGGGCAAAAAGACACTATCTAAACTCTTGTAAACTATTTCAAAATGATGCATTTTTTAGGTTTCCTAGAAGCAGGAATGCTGCGTTCACTAGTAGTCTGCAAGTCAACCAGCTGTGTTCCTGGGAGCTGCAACTTGGAATTCTCTGCACTTCGTTTTCTGCTTGGTCGACTAAGACCGGTGTGCTCATTTGGCGAACCACTACAAGAACAATCTGCATTTGTACTTTCATGTTTGGGCTTCATTCGTGTTGATTGAATAGAATAAGGAACCGACTGCTTTGGATTTCCATGGTACAAGCCACTTCCAACTGATCCCTGTGGAGATTTTGACTGGTTTGTTGATTGATCGAGATTGCACGTACCTAGAATTCTTTCCTCGCTAGCGGAGCTAGAAACATCCTGTTCACGAGGGTCATTTCAAAATGAGAAGTACAAATGGATGAAAAAAAATCTCAGCCAAAACTTTAAATAGAGATGCAACAGAGCCTTTGGAAGGAGAAAAGGCAGAAAATCCTCGCATCAGGAAATGAGAATCCTACCAAGTAAAAGGTGTCAAAAAGTTCACTTTCGGCACCTGTAAAATTACCCATATGACAATTTAATACCTGAAATTTATTTCTTCCCGTTTTAGTACCCAAGTATCAAAACCACTTGATTTTAGTCCGGACATTTAACGCCATTCAATGGTGCCGACAACAAATTCAATTTCAACCAAGTCTCATCAATTTTGACCAATTTCCTATTAACAAAATGCCACGTGGCAACCAACTGGCTTCTCTCCTCCTCCTCTTTCACTCTTTCCCTTCTCTCTCTCCTCTCTCCTTCATCTTCTCTCTTTCTGCGTTGTCTCGCTTTTTTCCTTCTATCCTCTCTCTTGTTTCTCCCTCTCCCTCTCCCTCTCCCTCTCCCTCTCCCTCTCTTAGCCTCTCTCCCTTGATCTGTCGAAGACGAAGAGAGAGATTAATAGAGATCAAGAGGGAAGAGAGAGGAGAGAGGAGAGAGGAGAGAGGAGAGGGAGAGAGATAGCAAAGAGAGCGAAGAGAGGTTGGAGAGAGAGATGAGAGAGGAAAGAGAGAAGAATGATGAAATGGCAAAAACCGGTCAAAATTTAGTAAAAACCAGGTCACGTGATTGCACGTGACCGGTTTACCTTCATCTTCATATAACGACGTCAGCGGTTGGACTAAAATTGTGTTAATAATGTAATTTGGGTACTAAAACAGGAAGAAATAGATTTCAGGTATAAAATTATCATATGGGTAATTTAATAGGTACCAAAAGTGGACTTTAGCCATTCAGCAAAAAACCCCAGAAACTTTTAGGACATAAAACTTCCAAGGCAGACTAGGAAAAGATGGTTGTCACATGTATCAAATATTAATGTGAAAGACACCTCATATACTCATACAGTCCACTTTGAAAGCTTACGCGCGATTAATGAAAAAGTGACATACTATCAACCAATCAAGAATCTCCAAACATTTGTAAGTAGGTTCTTAGGTTCTTTATAGGTACTGTTGCCACTTGGGAGTGGGTGTAGATGGCCGATACCATGTTGGATCAGCCTCACGGCTCAAAGTCGGGTAGGGCTTGTTTTTGGAAGCTTAAAGATCCAAAATAGGCCCAATCCCAAGACATAGACCCAAAATGAGGTCCCCACAAAGTTCTATATTATTGGACTCAGATCTAGATGGTCGCTAGGTTGGTCCCCACAAACTAGCTTGATCTGGGTTTTGAGACTGAAGCCTAAAGACCGGAAATAGGCCAAAAACCCAAGCTCAAATAGGTCAAAGTAACAAGAGGGGAAAAATTAGGCCCCAACGAATTACTTTTTCTTGGACTAGGCTTAGGCCTCATCCTTGGTACTTAAATTCCTATACAGGAATTTGGCAGATCTTGGCCAAGCCACCCTAACTTCTATAGAGAAAATAGGAAAGTCAGACTGAACTAGGTAAGGAATCAGCAATTACAATGACAAATTCATCAAACCAAGTTATGATTTAGTGAAATAGCACATGCTTGATTAGAAGCCATCTTCTTCACCAAGATAAATGAATCAGTTCGGTCTGGGACAAATGAAAGTAAATGGACATGTCCAAAAAAGATCCTAGTCTCATCCACATTCAAGGAAAAAACATTACTCACGTATAGTAAGTATCTAAGGGACAATTAATATTGTTAGCAACATCATAACGGTATTAATGCACATCTAAGGGCTGAACGAGGAAATGTCTCAAAACAATCATATTTCTCCCACTACAAACAGTAATGGCCTTATAGGCTTTAATTACACCAACTTCCCTTTCTTAAGGTGTAGTTTATAGTTCATGAATATGAAACTCCACTCGATGCTACATGAAAATGCGCAAATATATATGGTGATAATACTGCAACAGCAGGGTATAACAGAAAAGATATTGTTTACTGCCTTGGTTCTATCTATTGACCAAGTCATAATCCAGAGAAAAGAAACTCCAGAGCATCAGGAGAGAGATGCTACGGCATTTGGCCTCCAACATCAAGAATAAGAGCATGCCCATTGAAACATGTGGTTAATGGATGCAATAGAAGGTGCATTCAATGATTTCATCAGAATAGGCATCAGTGTCAATTATGGATCAATCCAATCATTTTACAATTTCTTAAGTAAGAACAAATCAATGCAAAATGCAAATGAGCAAAAGCAATTAGATACAGGTGAGAACAAGATTAAGACTTGTATGAACAGTGCAGCTAGACTAATTTCATTGCAGGAACCTAGTTATTTTATCTAGCAATGGTAGTTCTCCACTATTAACAAGTATAAATCCTCAAAGTACTTGCAGCTCGATATAAGAACTTGTACCTTATCCTGAATTTCAGTAGGTTGTTCAACAGCCAATTCCTCTCCATCTGAGTCAGCCATCTCCTCACATTCAAACTCCACATGTTCACTTTCTTCATCTGTGTCACTCAGTTCTTCCTGCTCCATGACTATCTCTGCAGTAGACTCGTCACGTAGTCCATTTGTACACTGATAAACACCAACATTACTTTGCGATACTACACCCACCGAACTAGCATTTTTGGAAGTACGAACTCTTGATTGGACAGGTGAGTTGTTTGAAACTAAAACATCAGGACATTTGTCAGTTTGGTCATGGCATAAATTATTTATACATACATTATCTTCTGCCAAACTGCTACCAAAAGTACGAATGCTTGACTCAACACTTTGATGCCCACTAGCACCTTTGCCTCCCTTTGATTTTCTTTTGTCCATTGCAGGATATAACCGAATGTCCAAGTCGAGTTCATTTTCTTTCTCATGATGGATCGGAGATGTTGCACCTCTAGCCACTTCATCTACTAGTGTTTTCCTCATGCAATCAGATGTCTCAAAGAATGGACCACAAGTACCTTCTACTGATTGATGACCAGCTGAAGATAAGATGGCAGAGTCACTACTTCCATTGCCAGTTCTTTGCAGGAGTGGATGGAAGTCAATTGTATGCAAATTCAATGACACATCTTGTGGATGCCGCATCCTGACACTGCCCATCATTATACCTGAATGATGATGCTGAATGTTATTAGCATCATCCTGGGCTGAATTTCCTGGAAAGAAATTGTACATACTCGACGTAATGCTAGTGCGGTTCATGACATAATATGATGAAAAACGATCTTCAGGGGCCTCAAACAGCAAAGGATGCATCTGAAGATCTGATGCCGAAGCATTATCCTCAGCCAAATAACAATCTGGATGGGTACTGCCATCTTGCTGTAAGCCAGCTTCATCAACATTTTGTGAAAAGACATTCTTCTGTTTTCCAGCACTCGAAACAGTAGCCTGTGCATCTACACCTCGAGGAATTCTCGTAATAAATTTCTGTATTGCATTTTGACCGACATCAGAATTGGATGATCCACTATTGTAGCTTTTGAATGCTGACTGAGAGATCACCCGGCCAGATGGAGGAAGGTTTACAGGAGGCAAATCAGGTGCTAATTTAACTAGCCGGACACCTTTACTTTTTCTAGATTGGCAAGGTTTAGAGCCTGCTACACATCCAGAAGTATTTGGACAAAATTTGGGGGGTAGCTGCCTGGAAGACATAGTATGCATCACATTGCATCTGACAGAAGAATACTGTGACAAGTGAGGTATGCCTTCTGAGAATTTTGCTGAAGAGTTCAAAAATTCTTTTGCAGCTACACGATCCTGCTGTGATGCTCTGCAGTCATCTAATGCGGAAGCCCAAGCATAACCTCTTTCAGTACCCTCATATGGCAATGCACTGAGTGATTTGGAGTTGCTCTCACCAATGCTCGGGAAAGGGGCATTAGAGAGCACATATTTGGAGCTTTCAGGTTGCATTTCTGCCAAAAATGCTTCATGAACATAAGCTTCATCTCCATCGTCCATGACATCTGCATTATTATCTCCACCATTAGCACCCTGATAGCACAAAACAAAGTTAAGCACTTAAGAATGTTAAAGGAATCACAAATTCTGTATCCAACAAACAGAGATAAAACTAACCTCCTTCCCCATTGAAGTTGGACAATCATTTGTCGAAGCTTTCAGTTTTCTTCTATTTGCTTCATATAGTCTCCTTTTCTCTTTATGAGTTTCACTTTTCCTATATGACTTCTGAGTTCCAGTAGCAATTCGCCATTGCCGTGGCAATAAAGATGGATCTCTGTGCGGAGCGAAGAATCTCCACACCGATAACCAATCATGCTTGAAGATCTTTAACCCCTGGTATCACCAGGAAATAAAATGCAAGAACTAGGGAAAACTACCATAAGAATGGGAATCAAGGACAGAAGGGTCAACAAAGCATTCAACTCACCTCATATATCCGTGCCTGTTCATCTGCAGTCAGTGGAGAGGTCTTCATACGACGTACAGACTGCAAGAAGTCGATACATTGACTGAGCTTATAGGGGACAGATCATGTATATGAAATGTGAGAAGCATAACTTCTCCATCAGTGTATAACTTGGCAGGAAACTATCAAAACATAAAATGACAAACTATGACAGCAAAAAAGTTCTTGATACAAATCGATATATTCAGTGGTGCTCTGCAAAAAACTTTATTCACCCAACTCTGTCACTGGGACTAAGTTGCTATTGAATAATTACATCATCCGATCTAAAAATGTTCAGACCCTCCATTTCCTAGCCTGCAAGATCTCTTAAGCATGGAATCGCTGTTGCCTATTATGAACTTTAATGTCACATTCCGACAAAAAGTCACTCCGAATAGACACCATCATGGATTTCCATACCGGCCGGTACTGTGCGTACCAGCCGGTATTTACCGTACCGGTGGCTAACCGGGACGGTTTTCTCCCCCGATCGGATTAGGGGGAGACCGGATGTGTACCGGCCGGTTTGGATACAAACCGGCCGGTACACGCCGGTTTGGATGAATACCGACCGGTACAAACCGGCATGTACCTGCCTGAGGAAGAGAGGTGAAGGAGAGGGGGAGGCAAATAGCCAAATTACATAATACAATGACGGCCGCCCATATACACCATCATATCCTAAGATTTCGGCACATAGGGTATAGAAAATTATATAAACTACCCCTATCAGCAGATCTCAAAATTATAGAAAATTATATAAGCTGCCCCATACCCCGTCAGCTCCGCGTAGTGCGTCATGGTCGGGTCCGGAACGATCAGGACCCACAAACTCAACAAGGAAGAGGGAGGGGGAGAAGGAGAGGAAAATGTATTAAGCTATTATAAATGTAGAAAAATTGAAAATAATTGTAAAACTATTATAAATGTAGGAAAATGTATTAAGTTATTGCTTATTTTTCATGTATTGTATTATACTACTTTGACAACTTATCACTCTGCTTTCATATAAGAAATGATATTTGGCTAATTGGAGATATTGAATACAAGTGAATATCAACTTTAATTGTTAATTACATTAGTTAGCTTCAATATATTTCAAATCAAATAAGAAACGAGCGGAAAGCGCCCTGAAAGAAGCCAAACCAGCCTTTCATGACTGATTTGGATGTGTACCGGTACGGTACGCACCGTACCGGCGGGTGGTCGGAACGGCGCGTACCACCGGGACGATAATCCATGGACACCATAATGTAGTGTCTACCAATTTGCACATGTGGCTAAATGCAGACTCAATGAGTTGTTAAGAGTATAGAACCAATAAAAGTCATTTGGTTAGCAGCGAAATTGTCTATCTGGACATGCATTTGCAAGCACAAAGTATCAGGTGAAAATCCTGATCAGATATCTTTATCTTTCCAAATTGCAACAGTGAGAGATAACTAGCAAAACCTTATCACCCTAAACATCCCTGAAATTAAAAGCCAATGCTCGCTCAATGTAACCAAAATAGGCCAAATCTATAACATAAAAAAAGATTAACTTAAATGTTTGCTCACAAACTTAGCTCCACATTATTCAAATTTACTTCCAAAGACAAATGAGAAAGCTAGCAAGATGGTCCCTAGATTAGTCAGCACCTTAGACACAATCCCATCCCAATTCCTAATACTAGTAAATCTAACCATCTAAATGGCTATAAAGGCAGCAATTCTATGAGACGATTAGAAAGCTCATGCAGTTCCTCTGACTATGTTTATAACACCAATATGCCAAGGACTGGGACTGAAATCCTTTGAGGACATTAATATTGTCCTCATCCAATGCTGAGGGGATCATATGGACCTTCTTTGGTGACTAGTTATCGTGTACAAGTGACATCAAAGTCGTGGACCAACAATTGTCTTTAATTGGACAAGGCACAAAGATCAAATCTCTCCATAGACGTTTCCAATCTACGAACAAAGCAAGTGGCTTACCTACTCTTGAACTTCAAGAAAAAGAAACAGTCTGAACTTCTATTCTGCAATCGTGTTCAGTGATTAAGAAATGGTGTCAACAGTCTATTTTGCCATGAGTTTCAGTGATCATCCCTTGTAAATGACACTTCTTGATTGTCCTTGCTAGTCCAGCTAATTACATGGTCCTCTCATTTTTTTCATCTCAGGTAAGGACGTTTTGGAGGATTTCGTAGAAATTGCAAGCCAGGTGAGATGATACATAGGTATAGGAACACCACTTGTGCATACAGGACATGACTTGACAGTTTAGGAATATATTAACACATTGTATCTCGATATAGTAACCAGAGTATTCAAGAAGCATATCTTATTGGCTGGAACGACCCTAATATTTGTTTCTTTTGACCTTGCACAATTAAATGTCATTCCTTCTAACTCCTCTAAGCAAGTTGCATAAACTAGTTGAGTTTCCTGATGAAGCGGCTGATGTCTTCATAAAAATGTCCTTTTCTGTTCCAAGAACGTGGGATGGCCAAGCTACAATGTTCGGTACTCCCAATTTTGAGCTCAAGGCAAATGCTACAAGAATTGCCAGAGTCCAAAGGATGGAGTAGAACTTATAATAGCAATGGTGGCAGGCCAAACTTTCATGTCACTACCTCTGATCATTTGAAATCTTGCAATACACAAGTTGACAACAGGCGATAACCCTAGAAACTATATGTGCAAGAAATAAACTGAACACAATCTCCGGGAATATTTTACACAAGGTTGAGATCCACAGTAAGTGTCCACAGTCAGTATTAAGATACTTTTAAAAAATACGCATCCACAGAGTACTAGAATAAACAAATGGTCCATCCAACATCCAGAGTGCCACACGGCCATTTGAACATTCATAAATTAAAATACATAAAATGGCCATTTTGTTTGATGCAAAACACTAACCACTTCCATGAAAAGTTGAAAACATCTGAATAAGAAGAAATCCTGATGTCTCGACTGCATGTAAATCATATGAAAATGCTACAGCCACTAGCACTTAAAGAATCTAGTGAATAAGTAGAGGGCACCATATACTAAAATAAAATGAGTAGAAGAAAAAGGCTAATATGAAGTATATACACTGTTTGAAATGTCTATTCGGCTTACTTTAATTGGATTTTCAGGAGCTTTTGAAGAACTCCGATTTTTCTGTCTGACAAAGATCTGCAACATGAACAAGAAGTTTGATCTTGAACGTCAACAACCATAGGAAAACCAAACGGTGACAACATAATCATTAGTGAATTTCAAACAACATTTCCCTCTTTATGCAAACAAAAGAATAATGTACAAATATGCAATTATGCCCATATTCTCAAAAGACGTCCAGAAACACAAGACTGCTACTCTTGCATTCTGAAAAAATATGAAGTTTTCACATGAAGCACTGGACAAGATCATCAAAGATCATATGTTGAAGATGTGAGTTTTTCTTAGTAAACTTTAGGGCCATTAATCACTGCAAAACATTTGAACAAGGTGGGAAGCCATACTCTTTTACAGATTTCTCCAAATTAGACATTATGCAGACTTTCCCACTTGCTAAAGATAGATAATTTGCAGCACAACCACCTTACAGCTTCATGCATTAGGAAACAGTCGTCAAACAGTCATAATCTGATCTCAACAAATGTGTGTAATATTCCATTCTTCATTGAAGGTTATGAATAATCTAGTTGTTCCACAAAATCCAACCAATTCCATAAATCATTTACATTCTATGAAAATTTCCTCTCCATAAGAGCATACTAAACAAAAAGGACAACGCAAAAAACACAACCAACTAACGTCATTGAAATGAATGGAGAAGCATGCTCTTTTGATATGATTCAAATCGTATTCACATCAATTAGTTTGCACAAAACTGCTCTCTCCCACCACTTTCTCATAGGCCACCAAGTATGATGGATTTTGCAAGGTTGATTGAAAAAATTCATTTAGCTCTGCAGCTCTCCCGCAAGTTATGAAAAAGTCATGGTTTTCATCAGGGACTACCATGCTGGTGGCATGTGTCGTGCCAGTCACTAGAATGGTATGTGCCAACCCTGGATACCATGCCAGCATTTCGTCTACATAGAATGTATCAGAGTGCATGAACCATGTCGCTTAGCACAGAAATCCTTGTTTTCAGATACGTATGGCAGGAAAACATATGGATTTTTTGAAATCATGACATCTTGACAGAAAAAATCTTCAAATGAAAAGAACATTTGAGTGCACATATAATCACTGCTAAGCACAATCAAAACATATGCGAAATAAGCGGTGGTAGCATTTAAGGATTCATTGCGACAAAGTATACAACTAATATATTTCAATGGAGTAAATAAGCTCAAAGGCAATTAATTTAGATAGCCCGCGTATCTGGATAAAACCTGGTGCTTGGATTTACAAGGAAGAAAATGCTGTTGGATTGCTGCCCAATCATTGTTGTACTCCATTAAACCCATGGCAAGTAATCTACATGATATTTAAAAATTTAACATCAGTACACGTCATGCCAACAGAATCATGAATATCTGCATGGAAGCTCAAAGCAGTGTAGGTTTTAGCATACCAAGCATAGAATATTACCGTCATGCATCATTATCACAAACAAAAGCAAAACTAATAGTGAGAAAATACATAATCTTCAAAAGACATTTGTAGGTGAAATGTTTGTACAGATGCCTCCTTTAACATCTGAAACTAAATTACCATATATAAATTTTATGAGATGCTTCCAGAACATCACCATAGAGAATATTTCAATATTCATTGTGTGTTGCACTATAGACATTCGCCGAAAGGAATGGCCACATATCACATAGAGAATGTGACTGAGAAACTTACTTCTGGGTGCGTCACCAGATCTTATATTTAATCAGTCTTCCATTTCTACATGTATCTTTTGGAATAATTGAGAAACTAATTCAAACGCCTGGAAGAACATCAGATCCCGTTCCCAGCAGATAGACGAGTTTTATGTGGGAAAAAAAAATCCAGAGATAACATTTAGTATAGAAAGAATCCAGTATACAAGTACCAACTAGTAACATTTTATGGAAGGTTGTTACTCCCATAGAAGAAAGAGTTCAGGACTAAATGTAGTTTAAGATCTCCCAATTTTTTGTTGCAGCAAAAGGTTCCAAGAAGCAAATGATTAACATCACCACCATAGATCAAACACTCTGCATCTTCAGTAGCACTGGATAAGTATTATAAAGCAGAAGATACATATGATGGCCTTCTAAAAAATGGAAAGGGAAGAAAGAGAAGAATAGACCTGTCCTCTGCATCAGTGAAAAGAACACGGTTTGCAACGGCAGTTACCGGAGGCTTATGAGGAAAAAGAGCTGGATTGAATAGAGGATAAAACTTCTGTGCTAACTTGGAGATATCCCTGGGGACAAGAGCAACTGATTGCTTCTTTGTACTTTCTACAAGAGTAGCTGCCAAGGACCTTTTAGGCTGTAATTCCCCAGGCAAAACTGGTGAAGCTTTGCTTGAAGGAATTGTAGTTGCCTCTTCCAAAGCCTCAACATTCTTTTCCGCAAAAGAAACAAACAGAGGTAAAGGGAAAAGTGGTTCTTTTTTCAAGCAATTTTTGTCTGCTGCACCTTCCACATGAAGCTGTCTATGCACCAAAACAGCTGTAAATCAACAATGATTCAGGGTAAACAGAAGCGGTGTATGACAAAAACCTATAAGCGGAGAACTACTAAAGCACAGAACGTTTTATTTAGCTCACATACTGTCTGAAACATCATTCATGTAATTCTTTGCCAAGCCAAGTGGAGCAACATCGAGAACAGAAAGCACAGGATTGTCTATCAGAGGTGTCCAAGAGCTATTAGCAGTTTTATTGCCATTGACATGAAGTGACGAGTAAAGATGTGCAGGGAGAAAGCAACACCCAGGATATGGGACCTTCTTCCATGATAGTGCTTCATCTCGTCTATCAACCATTTCAGCAATCATCTTTTCAACCGCACTTGTAACTTGCTGTTTGGAAGGATCGAGAACGCAAACAGAGAACACCTGAATAAGAAGTTGCACATGTTCATGTAGTAAGCAATATAGCTGACCTATTTGATGAGCTGTGAACCCATTGTTAAGATCAGGTACAGAAATTGATGAAGAGCGTTGAGGAAAACTTGTAGGAGAAGAGAACTGCCACCCAAAGGACGAGCAATAAGCAGCCTGTGCATTGGACACATATGGCAAGATAGGCCGCAACGGTGTCTTGGCCTGTCCCACAAGATTTTTCTTTCCAGTGGCAATTTCCTTCATACGTCTTTTTTGCCGAGTCTCTGGCCTATGCATATCTCCGTCATCTTTGTCATAATATCCTTTCTCATTCTCGAGACTGTCATCAACGTCACTCTCCAGTGCCTCCTCAATTTCAAGCTCAAAGTCAGCATCGTTCTCTTCATCTTCATCTAAATTCTCATGTTCTTGTCCTGCCTCCTCACACTCAATACCACCTTGAAGAACAGAAGTAAGAAACTTGCGATATTCCTCTTCCTCATCAACATTTTGTAAATCAGTATCATCGTCCGACTCCTGGAGAAATGCTTCTAATTCCTCTAGTGTATAGTCAGCAAGTGAGTGCTGGGCTCTTGTGCGCCTGCAGATAGCATCCTCAGCACCTTCCCCCATAATGCTATCATGAGCATATTTTGCTTTTGACTCCAGAGCTTGCAGCCCTGACATTTCTTTCTTACATATATTATCAGCAACATTATTTCCATCCTCAATGGCAAACCCCTCCCCAGTTCCTTCAGGACAATTACACTCATCTCTAATTTCACAGGCCGGCTTCGGTTCTGTTGGAATAGCATTTATTTTACAAGCCTCTTGAGGAGGGCATAAAGTCTGCATCACAACCTCCTCATCTTCATTTTCACAATCTTTTTTAAGATTCCTGTGCTCATCAGTAGGCTGCAATAATGCACTAGCACCACAGCAATCTGCAGAGCCATTCCGGAGGACTTTCCTAGTGTCTGTCCCCTCATTCTCGGAACTCAAACTAGACGAGGCTTCAGAAGGGGTGTCTTCTCTCAAGAAGGGAATAAAGTCCACATCCTCCTCATCCTCCTCTTCCACCTCCATATTCACAACAGTGCCCACGATAGACAATTCACCAATACTTGATGTTGTGCTCCGTTGGTTTGAATTCCTGATCTCAGCATTCTGGGTATCAATTACCACGTGCATCCTGTGAGACACCAAAAAATGTAGGATTGAATCCATAAATTTGAAAATTGAAACTGCACATTAGGTGTAATTCATAACCACAGTTTTCCATAGCAAGAAGTCCGACTAACAGAACCATTGGTATCTTTATTCTTTCAAAGTGAGGGTTACGAGGTAGAGATCACAAGCTGATTGAAACATAATCCGGAATACAATGAAATAAGAACCTCGAATTGATCGTTAGTGCCCAAAAACTCACATTTGGGAGTTAAAAACGAAAAGTCCCTATCAACAATGCATAGGAGAGCGCTTCCTCTCACATCGATCAATTAAGCGAGAATTCCAAACCCTACAATAAGAAGAACGGAAAAAAAAAACGGAAACAACTCTAGAAAAACGCATTGACAAGCAAGAAGGGATTACCAAGATTCTTGACACCACGGCTTGCAACCTCGCGCTGTCTCCAAAGACGAGAGCTAGGGCTCTCGGGATGGTACAGATAGATAAACGAAGAGGAAATGAACTCCGAGAGAAGCGTGGCGGTGGACTCCCCTCTTATCGACGAGAGAGAGAGAGAGAGAGAGAGAGGGGTAAGAAGAGGGGAAACGAAGACGGTAAAAAAGGGTTTTTATTTTGTCGGCTTTCTTGTTTTGGGATTTAAGAATAACCGGGTTTGGGTTAGACCCGTTAGTGAGTACTGATCCGACTCCGTCCGATCTGATACCGAACCGGACATGGACCCGGGACATCAATTGTATCGTTGCATCAATTGCGCCGCCATTAATTCAAGTTATGTTTGATTTTAGTGAGACTGAGCAAGAATAAGCTAAAATCATATGGTAGGTTAGATTGGGTTTTGTAAATAACTTAAATATTAATAAAGGGTTTCCAAACCATAGTCCTTGTGTTACCGAAAAACGTTGACAGGTTTTGAAGCTGATGAAACTGAGAGAGAACTCATGATAAAAGCACAATAGATAAAATTTTACTAACTTATGGCATGTTTGGTTGGACATAACCGCCGGGAATGGAATGGTCAATTCCTTGGTCAAATCCCATTCCGTTGTTTGGTTAGACATTAAAGTTGGGAATGGAATGCTCCATTCCTGACAAATTGGGAATGAGACAATCCCATCTAATACCCCGAAATGCCTCATTCCATTTCCGATGAAATGGCGGTTAATGGTGGTTAAAAAATTAAATTACTAATCTATCTTTAATCGGATCTCTCTATGTTAAAAAAAAAGGATATTTTAGTCATCTGTATTTCATTCATATTCCATTCCCATGCTTCTGTTTGTATACCAAACATGGTAATGCTTCATTCCCTTTCCCAATCCTGATATTACAAAATCATCTTGGTAATAGACCATTCCTAATCCCAATCCCATTTCATTCCCATTCCTAATCCCATTCCCATTCCCATTCCCATTCCCATTCTCATTCTCATTTCCATTTCCATTCCTTGTGCGAACCAAACATGCCGTTAAGGTAAGCACTTATTTCTCAGCTGACATTATTATTTATAACAAAGATACCATTGTTTACTCATGAATACAACAATACAATCGCGGAGATGATACCTTGCTAATAACTTATTCTAGGCGGGAAAATTTCTGGGTCTAAACATGTTAACATTAGCTTTTCAAAATCTGTTCACAAATCAGCAACCTAGCAATTACTGCAGATCACACAGTATTTTATGTAGCAATGCGTGACGAGGTATTATAGTATGATCTCCTCTTGCACGCTGACATTGAGGGTTTTATTTGGAAGAACAATGCTGTTGATCACCACAACCTCATCCTCCACCGCAACGGATTCACCTGGAAATGAACAGAAAAGATCTTAACAAAGTGTTCTATATATTTTTCCTTGAGAAACATTACAGAAGACAACTAGAGGAGACAGAAAAGGGCTGGAGGTAGCAGGTACCAAGGATAGTAATTCCAAGTTTGCTACTGTAGTCTTCCTTCCCCTGAAATCAACAGAGCCAATATACAATCACATGATAATATTTGTACACAAACAACTAAAATATTACTTGAAGAAAAAAGACCACGAATTAACATAATCAACCACAAAGGCAGGATGTTAAAAACCTCGAGGATAAAACAGAATGGCTTGGTAAATCAACATCAGTCGATTCTTTAGACTTTTCAAAAAATTAATCTAAACTACGCTTTTAGAATAGGAACCCTACTGGGTCTGCTTTATGGATTTTTGTCTCATGTTAGGCTGCTCATGCCCTATGAGCCCTTCAGCATTCAAAATATACGAGGTTTACCCATTCTTGCTGAAATGTTGACTGTTTGCTGAAACTGCTCCTCTTACGCAAGATTTACTTTGTCCTTGATTTAGCAACATTGTCAAGGGCATTATGGCTGTGTTTTGCTGCATAACGAGTGATTCAGAAACCTTTTTTTTCAACTGTTTATTTGGAGCTCGAATCACAAGATTAGTATATGTGCAACATGCTTTTGCAACACCTAATCTTTCGTGCCTAATTAATAAAGATTTTAATTTTACAACATCACCCTTCCTAGTTTTTCCCCCTTTTCCGCACAACATCAGTGAGTGAAAAAAGGATGTCGCTTTCACTATGCAGTACAAGGGCGCATAAAAATGAGGAATAAAGCTGGATGAGTAAGCTTGCCTGTACACGTGACCATTTCCCAATAGAAGATTTCCAACCAAGTATAGAATACATGATAACTGCATTTTCCTGCAAAAATGTTGAACAGATAATGCCAGTTTGGAGATGTGTATTACTCCCACCAGATGCTAAACAAGTTTCATACCTTTATCTCAACATCATCCAATATAATACAATCAATGAGCCTTACACCGGCGCCTACTCGAGCATTTGCAGAAATCGAGACATTAGGACCAATCTGTTCCATGAAGGATTAGTATAAGTCAATCTGACAGCATCAGCAAGCATCAGAGTCCACATGCTCTTCCCTTGGAAGATGCATAAAAATATACAGCATGAATCTTAATCCCAGCTGTGTACATATCCAAGGGTCGGTCATCGGGATCCTAAGTCATGTCATGGAGCAGTGCTTTTGCCCGAGTAAAAAACTATATAGCATTTTCATTCATCATTAATTAACTGTCAGATACATGCATGGAGTAAATATAACCCTCCATATACTATGGGTCCTCCAATTTTAAGCTTCACAGAATAAGCAAAAAATAGCATGGCAGTCTAGTATCTTGCATAAACACTATGACCAAAATATTTAGCCTGCTCTCTCCACATGCATTCCTCTATATCGACAAGAAATCATGGCATCAATACAAATCTCTTTGATGCACCCCTATTGTAGTATATACTCCTGGGACAGACTTTTATGATATCATCACTTTTAGATCTTTTCCACAGACAATTTTGCATAATAAACCAACATTCTTAAAGGGTAGAAAGAATCAATTGTTCAGGTAAAGGGCCCAACTATCGCCATAATACATGAAGAAAATAGATAGGAAAAACAAATTCAATAGGAAAGAAAACTAACTTTAGCGGTAGCATGCACTTTTGCTGATGGATGAATATAAACATCACCAATTATTGTTGCACTCTTGGGGCCATCTCCGCCAGCTAGAAGATGTTCAGAGGTACGTCGAAATTGAGACAGATACAATCCAGAACACTTCAAAGACATTCTGAAGGTTAAAAAAATGGTAGATTGAGGTCTAATTATGAGGGGAAAATGAATGAAAGGCAACATTCATATGGTTATTTTACCCTGGAGTCTTAATCTGTTCCCAGAAATCAAGAGTCTCATACGTATAGAGCTCCTTCTTGCCAGCAAGAGGGGACAAGATATCTTGATCCAGCCTAAAATAGTCTGCAGGAAGAGCCCTGTTGAGAACCAAAAAAAGAATAGCTTTAACAAAATTCACTGAATCATCTATAATATTCTAGTAATAATATCTCCTTATTAATATATCGATATGCCAAGTTTCCAATGTTAAAGCACATGGCCCTGACATCGATAGTATCTTGAGCATCAAAAGGTGGTTTTAGGAATGCCCTATATCCGACTAAGATAGAACTTCATCGGTTCATCCCATAATATTGCTATCAAACAACAAAAATAAATTGGTCATGATCGAAAAACTAATGTGCCTAATAATAGAGATAATTACGCAACATGGATGTACAATACGAATCCAGTCGCATAAAAGTCAAAGTTTGCAAATAGTTAGTTACACGTCAACATAACAATTTAAAGGAAACATGGGCATGTGTTTCATCATACTTTGTTGCTGATTGGAGAGCTTCAAAGCTACTAACACGTCGCAAATCAGCTGAAAATAGTGCAAAAGAACCCCATAAGATTTTTCCCTTCATGTAATCATAAATTCTAAAATCTAGTACCTACAAGATGCCAAGTGATCACCAAAAACAGAAACGAATTGGCATAAAAAGAAGCAATGCAACTGTTAGTCATCCCTATTTAGTTTGCCCAAGGTTATTACATATGATTCTACATTCTTTTTTGGATAAGATGACAAACATTTCTAATGGAAGTAGAATTTGGAGGTAGGAAAGCAGTGTAGCAGAAGTTCCAAGTTTAGCATTCTCACTCACTAGGATAAGAAGAGGGTATAAAGGAGAAATGGCATCCGTTCTCCTCCACTTACCCTATGGGTTTCTGGAAAACTCAGCATTCTCCTGCCATTCATTTCATGTTTTCCACCTTCAAAATGATGTGTACTTGACCCGTTGTTATCCAGTCAATTTGAAATCCATTCATAGATCTTATTTTGTTGGTTCAGAACAGTACCCATCAGGCGTAGCTTATTTAAGGGAAAAAGATGATGATAGAAGATAAATATCCTGAAGACATGAATTCCAACATGCTTAATCAAACAGCACATATATTTCTACAATTTGATTAAGGCCCCACAAAGCCTGTCCAACTCTAACAGCTGGAGCTGATGAACACCACAGAATGCAGATTCCCTATTAAACTTGCAAATACTGAAAGAAAACTTGAAAAAGATGAAATGAAGCTATACTGGGATAAGTAAGTACTTCTGCTTTTCTGTTGCATATAGGCACCCTGTATGGCTGTAAATATATCTGGTGTAAATATATATACACCACAGTTTATGAGATCGCTTACCTGCATTTTAAAGCAGCAACTGATAAGGGGAATAAAGAAGGCACTTTGCAAGACCACTGTGCATTCAAACAAGTAAAAATAAAATAAAATAAAAATGATCAGGAAACCTCATACTTACAAAAGTCTCGGGCTTCTCTGTGTAATGCAACAACTCTTTCGTGGCAGGATCAGCCACCAACTCCCCGAACTGATTCGCTGATTCAGCAGATACCTACGTGCAAGTGGGAACAATCCATACTAACATTAAAAAAAAAAAACTATAGCAACACAGAAAGAACCATTACCCAGTAAAATCCTTGTACTTCCTACCTTAATCACTAAAATAGTTCCCATTCCACCATAATTTTTGTGGGCATCTGCATTTATGAATATGAACATAAATTAAATGCAATAATATTGAAACTTAGTTAAAATAAATTCCTAGCAGAACAAAACAGAAGGATCTGAAAGAATTGAGATTTTATGGAAGATAAACCAAAATGGCACTTACCAAGCATCTCTGGCAGTGGGAAGCTACAGCAAACATCACAGTTCAACAAAACTATATGAGACTGCCAAACCAAAAAAAAAGCGCATTCAATTTTAGAAAATCTTTATAGACGCTGGCATTTAACCAAATAAAATAGAGATCTCAGTCCAGGGGACAGAAATGTTCCTTACCGGGCTGTCTTCCATGATATGATCTCGAAAAGCATAAAGCCCACCAGCTGAGCCATGCGGCTTGTCTTCCCTCAAGTACCTAATCAACCAAGCTCACAACTAAACCAAAACATCGCAAGCACGGCACTTTCTCAAATTTACACAAAAAATTCAAAACAGAGCTATTCCAAATGTTACCGAACAGGGATTCTGAGCTCATTGGAAATTGAAGACACGTAGAGAGCAAACTCCCGCTCCTCGTAGAATCCGATCAAATACACTTGCGCCAAGTTCGGGATCTGCAAATCCCCAGCAAGACTAATCAACAATTAGCACGAATTGAACGAAGATGGAATAGGCGGGGCTGCGAGAGTACTCTTCTGCAAGCGGAGATGGGGTGGTGGATCATGGGCTGCCCCGCGAGGGGGAACAAGGGCTTCGGCACGTTAAATGACAGTGGCCGGAACCGAGTCCCTGGACCAAATCCACAGAATGCATCAACCGGGATAAAAAGATGGTCCTTTTACTCAAAAACGGATCCAGATCAACATACCTTTAGTAGGCCCGCCGACCATGATGACGGCGACTACCCGCTCCCTGGTGCTCGCCATGGAAACTCTTCCGGATCTCCTCAGATCGACGCTAACCTAGCTTTCTGGAATGGAAGCAAGTGATGGCGCGAGTAGTATAAAGAGCTTTGATTCTAGAGAGAGAAGCAGACTAGACGCGCGATTTGGGGAGAGAAAGAGACTGACGAAGGCCGCGGTGGGACTCCGAGCTCCGCATGTTCTCGTCCCGCTCCCTTCGCTGCGCTCGTGGGGATCCGCGACGGGCTTATCGGGTGACGGGCCCCACGCTTCCCGCTACCCACTGTACTGCCTTCCCGGATCCAATGACAACCCGCCTTTGTTATTACACGGTAAAATTCCCCTACATTTTTCATTTTAAATCATGTATTTCAAAACATAACAAAATAGACCATGTAATTATAATAATTTTACTTAAAACCCAAATTACTGATGGTCGTTTCTTGACTTAACGGCCATTAGTAATTTATTTTGAAAAAATATCATTTTGGTCCCTTCTAGTTTCAAGGTTTTTCATTTTAAACCATATGGTTACAATAATTTTATTTTAAATCCAAATTTAGTAACGGGCGTTACGGACTTAACACCAAAGAGTTGCCTCGTCGTCAGCCTCACCACCAGCTCATTCGCAGCCTCATTACAATCATAGTTGTCAAAGTAAGCATCCTATGTATGGATCAGCTGAGTGAAGAGCATGTTGACCACAGAGAGGGCCCACACATACTCGAGGATGCGCCGGAGGCGAAACAACGTCTTGGTTTGCAACGGAGAAAGCTGGGACGAGCTTGCATGGGTGACGCGATGTAATCTGCAGAAGTAGAAGGCCACAATGTGAAGGGAGAGATTATAGTAATAGCCTCTTGGGTCGCCTAAAAATCCTATCTTGGGTCGCCTAAGATCTCAGTCTGTCGAGAGAGATCTGGAGGTAGGGTGCCCGGGCGGTCTGGCGGCGGGAAGCCGTAGGTGGCTAGAGGGAGATAAGTGAGGGAAGAGAGAGAACAGAATAAACCAGTCAACATTGGGTCAAAGCCAGTTTAACGTTAAGTCTGTAACGTCCGTTACTAAATTTGGGTTTAAAGTGAAATTATTGTAACCACATGATCTGTTTTGTTACGTTTTGAAACACATGGTTTAAAATAAAATTATCGTAACCATATGATTTATAATGAAAAATCCTAAAACTAGAGGGACCAAAATGATATTTTTTCAAAATAAATTACTAACGGTCGTTAAGTCAAGAAACGACCGTCAGTAATTTGGATTTTAAGTGAAATTATTGTAATTACAGGATCTGTTTTGTTATATTTTAAAACACATGATTTAAAATGAAAAATCCTAAAACTAGAGGATCATAATGATTTTTACCCTTATTAGCGTGAGGATGAGGATAAGGATCCGATTAGACCTTAGTTGGAGGAATCTAATGCATTGGATGCCGGCATCTGCTTAGATTTCCATGGCGTATCTAATTTGAAAGTTATTAATGAGAGCTGCTGATCGCCCCCGCCCCCTCCTGACACAAGTACCATTTTCCCCATATACCTCTGCACTTTTCCTCTCTCCACTCACAATTTTATCTTGTTTTTTCATAGTTTTGTTTCTTTTTTTCATTAGTTTTGTTATTTTAATCAGTTTTCTTTATTTTATTTATTTTTATCATTTTTTCCTTTTTGGAAAGATATTTTTTTTATTATATGTTTGTAATCTTTTGTTTATTTTTTAGTTGTAGTTTTTGGGAGTGATTATTTGACAAATTTTTAAAAAGTATAAAAACATGGATCAAAATAATATATATATATAGATATATATATATGTATATATATATGAAAATAACAAAAATACTAACGGTTAAAAAATACAATATGTTTTGTGAAAAGCCTCCTAAACCAATATTGATTTAGCCATGTTCAGGGAAGAGCATATGTAACAATACACAAAAAAATATAAAAATAAAAATTATAATCAATATTGCCTTCAATTTTTGCTCCGGAGCGCTTGGTGATGTACATGGTGCTTCGTATCACAAATAAACACGTGTCATATAACGAAACGACCCATCATTTAACTTCGTACGATGAATGTTACCACCAACACGTTAAAATGGGTAGTATAGAATAATGAGGGTGTAAGAAAACTTACATGAAGTTGACTGCCAACATGGGCAATAGCTATTTCTCGACGCTCTTAGTTTTGAACTAGAGGAGTCTTGATGACATGTGAGTAAAATAACTCATGAATTTTTAAATTCTAATTCTAATTTTGTTGAAATTTATACGATTTGAAATTTGAAAATTTTAATTTTTTAAGATTTTAAATTTTAAATTTTTACAATTTGATGTCTTAAAAAATTAAAATATGAAGAGGTGTTTTGGGAAGGGTATTTTGGACTTTTTTTTTCTCCGAAATGGACTAAATACCCAAAACTTCTTGTTGTCGGTCTAATTGCCGGATTGGATCCAAACAAAGGACCTCTGGTTCCTTTCCCTAAGAAATAATAAACAAAAATGATTAAAAAACAAAATAATATAAAATTTAAATAAAATTAATCAAAGCTTTTTTTTTTGATGAGTTAAATAAAATTAATCAAAACTGAAAAACAAACAAATAAAAAAAACCCCACAAAGAATGGGGGAGAGAAATTAAACAAAAGTGAAACAAAAAAGGAAAAAGGAAAAGAAGAAAACGTGTAGAGAGAGATGGAAAGAGAAAGGAGGTAAAGGGTATAAGGGTAAAATGTAAGGGGACAGGTGGGGCGAGTAGCAATTTGCGTTAGGGTGGTTTTATATGTACCACCACTTCTTATAAGTGCATCACATTTTTCTAGATGCACTTAGACATTGATGATATAGTGATGAGTTAAACATTAGAAAAATATAGTGCACATATAATTTTCAGTGGTGCATGCGCGGGGTCATGTGCCGAGATGGTCACTTTGATTGAAAGAAGATCTAGTGTCATTCTTTCAATATGGTACAGTTAAATATTGAGAACAGCCTGGAGTCGTTTTAAATATTGAGATCTAGTGTCATTCTTCTTTTCCCTTTTGTTTTTGGGCTTTGATTGGGGTACATGCGATGTGCAGTACCTCAATAGGTGGCATTCAAAGGGCCTCCCTCCTTAGCCTCTCTCTACCTCACTCTCTCTATCTCTCTCTACCATGTACGTGTACATGGCCAGCTTGCCATGTACACAAATCTTTCTTGTATTTTTTTAAGTTAGTCAAGCTCGAGAGCTAGAAACAAAAACCAAAGACTTCCTGGTATTTAATGTGCAAAAGAACTAAAGGGCAGGGATTGATCCAATTTTAAGTTAGATCAATTAGTCTAAGCAGTTTGTACATGTCACAAATGTGTTCATATCTCAAGCAAATCAGGGCTAGATAAAACAGGAGTGACTTTAGGAGTTGGATCATTCTGGAGAACATCAAGTTTACAGCTCAGTTATATGCTATGGGGGATGCCAATACTTGTGTACCCTTGAGATGTATAGTTAGCATCCAACTTCAGGAAATTTCCTTGGAAGCTGCCATCTGCAAAAAATATTAACAATAAGAATTCCAGGGTAAATGTGCAAGTATAAGAAGAGGTATCCAGTGAATGACATAGACAAATGGACATAATAGTGCCTCAGCTCGAGTTTCATGCTCAGAATGTTCAGAAGAGGTATCCCACTACAACATAAAAAGGCTTGCTCCCTTAACTATTTAACTCATGGATAGATGAGCAACATTTCCTTTGCCTAAACTTAAGCGCTTTAAAGGATGGCAGTGAGTGAGTTGGGGACACAAAGGTGTATTAAGTTGATCTAAATTATATGGAAGTTCATTGTTTAAAATCGTACCTAGCAAAAATTCCTACTCGTTGTCTCAATCCTCTGACTGCTTTGATTTTGCACCACTCTCGCAACACTCTGATCTTACGTTCCTCTGCATGCTGTCTAGATAACCCTGCGATGCAAACACACAGGGTTACAACTTACAAGCAAATGGGTGTCATAGATGATTTATATGCAGTCAATCAGGGCTCCTTTATTACATACATGATCTATGTAACTCGCAATAAGCTAATGCAAAGAAAAACATAAAGAAGGCATTCCTTTCAGCAAATTAGTTCACTCAAAACGATCTCCACTGGCCGGTTCCTCCTATATGATTTCCACATCACAACCTAGTTCAGCTATACTCATAATGAGACAGACTAAATGAAATCTTGTCACAATATCATGAAGAATCTTAAATTCCATAACAGAATAACTTAGGTTGTGTTTTAGTCTGATAATTCAGAGAACAAAAGAAGAAGAGAACAAATCACCGGGATAAGAAACTGAGTTGGCAGCAGTGACTTACTTGAAGAATCCCAACAGCAGCAAATTTATCAGTAATTGTTTTGAATTCCACTGGATGCAGGTCTAAAGGTTTTAACAAGGCTTCCACACACTAGAATAAATAGGATGTTAGATTGGCAACTTATGTAACCGCGGAATCACTACTATACAAATCATTGTTGCCTTACCTTTGAGGTATAGTTTTCATCCCAGTAAGTGTAGACAAGGTCATCAAGCTTGCCAGTTCTGCGGATATCCTCAACAAAAAGCTTCACTTGGACTGCCTGCTCCAATGCAGAAGGAAATAAGTATCATGGAGCACAGGGTCAAGAAATTTGACAACAGGTTGACCAACAAACCTCTATACTGCCTTGACCCTGCAAACTGAAAGGGAAACCAATGACAAAGCCTGCAAGTGAAAACTCTGCAGTCTGCGAGCAAAGTCCAGTCCAACTTCAGAAAATTTGCATGCCAAAGATTTTCAACGTTATTCACAAACAAATTTCGCTTGACTCATTATTCTGATGAGGCCCAGAACTAATTTGTGTTACAAATCCAACACTCAATTAATTTTAGACAGCATTCCATTGTTATGAAACAAAGTTCATAAGAAGACAACCAAAAAAGCTATCGGAACTAAGTCCCGGAACAATTCATAAGCTCTACAGGAATTTTGCGATTCTTAGAGATCGTACAGCAACTCTTTATATTTAGCTCCAGTAATGTACTGTTATAAATGAAGCTCCTGACCGTACACAACTTTCTTAGAACATTCATAAGCTGCAATCCAGAGAATTGCCAATACAATCGACATCAGCTAGGCTTCAACAGATGAGGATCAATATTAAAGTGACAAATACACTTGAAATTCACGTTACAACGAATCGCAAACTGCTCTTAATCGCGGCAGGATGAGGAGCATGCCATTTGGAATTTGCATCAGATAGATATGCAATCATTCAGATTCAATGTTTATCGATTTAAGCAGACAACAGCGATGACAGGGTTCGTCCAAGGAGCACATGAAAAGCCCACACCGTCTATTATCATAAACACCAAGCGATCTTGAACAACATTACCAATTAAGTGAACCTAGTAATGTAAGAGAGGAGCCCAAAGGCCTATGTATAAGCTGTAAGACTAGACGGATAAAGCCTGATGAAAGAAGCCTCAGGAGAGCAGTCCTTTGCAGACACTGCTCAAACAATTTCCAACTTATGCCCCACTCAAGAATTCTGATAGAAAGCAATATACAACATAAGGATCTGTAAATGTAATAATGAGATGAGAGTCGCACATATAATGCATAAATGAGTTCATGGAGTTTTTTAACAAGAAAGGGCAGGGCAGAGGAGTATATGGATTTTTAGCATCTCACCTACATCCACAAGGACCACAATACATGAGACATGTCGACACTAGGAAAGGTATCAAGAAACATTCTTCTAGACAGTTTCACAAAATGATCACGATAGATTTCAACAAAATACTCTGGAAGTCAAATCATAATGTCCTCCATATAAGTTTGAAATGGCAATTAATCTGAACATAATGATGCTGAGACAGCTCCATGTACCATTCGCCCACAAAAGCTAGAATAGAAGAGAACAAGTAAGCATACCAGTGTTTGAAGATCTTGGGCCATTAAACCAATGTTTGTTTTCTTCCTCACTAGCACACTGCATCATCATATAGAAAGCAGGTATATTATGCCACTGAATTGCTACATTTCCTGGGATATACTTCTATTTTACTCAGCTTAATTATGCTTCACATGGGCTTCCACAACTCTCATTAATCATTAATCTAGAACCAAGTCAGTTTGATCTCAGATAATCACTTCAATTAGAAGGCAAAAATAGACACAAATAGAACAAGTTCCAGGAAACATCAGAAGGACAAAGAATTCAAACTTTAGCTTGATCCCAAAGATAACAAAAATGCTCTATGGAGAAGCATACCTCACAGGGGACGCAATTTTGTTATCAACATCTGAAACAGCCAAACCAACATACTTCTGGCCAACATCTAATCCAAGCAACCTATCCTGAGAACCCGCCTTCAAAACCTTCTGAAACAAGTCCACAGGCCTCACCAATTTCATCTGCAATAGTATTATGCAATCAATTCAACCTCAAATCACAAAATTTGTCCACGGTGTAATCAAAAAAATGCTGCTGATACAATTTACAAATTTAAAAGCGATCAGAATAAAAACCCACACTTCCACGAAACCTAGTGCAGGTTTAGAGCTTAGAAAGCATCAGCGCCAGCTGCTCGTCAGGCACCGTCACATCCGTGTGAGCATCCACAGCTTCCGCCAAGCGAGCCGCTAATTGATGCTTACACTACCAGTGGTAAATCAGATAACTAATAAGTGCCCATAAAGCGAAAAAGAAGAAGGCATGAAATTTAGACAGGATAGCGTAGTATAACTACACAGAGCTGTTCGCCTTTGCCAACAACGTCGTAGAAGAAGGAATAGCAAGCGCAGTGGTGTTCGGGAAAGCAGATGTACTCCTCCTTCCTCCTCGACTCCCCCACCACCTGACGCATACGGAGAGACAGCGTAACACATCGCTAGTGCAATGGAATGAAAGATAGCTACCTGCGTGATGGATAGATACATACCAGGAATAGGGAGCGGCCGCTGGGTTCACCGGAGACTCTCCGGACGCCACCCTGGTCGACGATTCTAGTAGCGCGCTCAAAGTTCTTTCCAAAGAGGAAGTGCAAACTGAAAGGAATAGAGAAGCTAGATAGATGATGGACCAACCTAGAGAGAGCGAGAGCGAGAGAGAGATAGAGAGGGGCTTACACGGATAGGTGGTGATCGGAGACTGTTTGCTCTCAAAGAGGAGATCGTTAGAGAGCTGTTTGAAGAAAAGCTCCAAAGGAGGGAAGAGAGCAGTGGAGAAGACGACCTGAGCGAGATGATTCGATGTCGGCCCAAACAACGTTGGCTACAGCGAGAGTCGCAGGTGCCGCCATCCTCTTCTCTGGTCTTCTAATTCCAACACCATACTTAAAATGAGGACTATTCTTGGAACAAGACTAGCTTTTACAAAAAATTTTAAGACTGATATGTTACAATTTTTTTTTTTTTTCAAATTAAGCTGGTGACAAATGATCGAATTTACGCATTTAAATTATATTATGACGACAGTCACATTCACCAGTAGTCACCACAGGAACAGGAGCCATCAGTGAAGTGATGAAACCGATTCCGATCCCTCACAACTATCTTCCTTCCTGTAATCTTGGAGATTAGCTTTGTCACAGTATGACAATCCATGCAAACTCGAAGGTTCTTGACGATCTTAATTGTTGTTCCCGGCTTTGTGCTGATCAATCCGAACGCGATCGCCAACTTCTCGCTGTGAACTTCAAGAGCTCGCTCCTTCTCCGGCTCCTCCAGATCGTGCAACACCGTCTCCGTCCGCGGAACGTATCCATGAGCCTTGAGCAAGCCACTGAGCTCTTCTAGCATTGCATATATCTCTTTGCTCTTCGGATGCCTTAAATCACTCACGAGGAATTCATGAACTTTGTTGCTCACTTCGATCGAGCTGCATCCGGGCTCCTTCTGTATTCCACTCTCCTTCATCAATCTCCTCACTCTCGCCACCTCCTCCCAATTTCCTACTGATGCATAGATGTTTGATAGCAGAATATAGGTCCCAGAATTTGCAAGACCATTTTCGACAAGAAAATCTGCGATCTGGACGCCAATAGCCATCTTCTTGTGAAGACAACAAGCTGCCAGCAACGATCCCAACAAGATTGGATCTGGGTCAATTGCCATGCTTTCGACAAGCTTGTGCGCTTCTTCCACCAGCCCAGCACGGCCTAGAAGATCTACCATGCAACCATAATGCTCGATCATCGGTTTGACTCCATGATCCCTCTCCATCAACCAAAAGAACTCCCGGCCTTCATCTACTAATCCAGCATGGCTGCAAGCATTCAAGACGCCAATGAAGGTGATGTTGGTTGGCCGGAGACCCAAGTCGCACAACTCTGAGAACAGTTTCAAAGCCTCCCTACTACGCCCATGCATTGCATACCCAGCGATCATCGAATTCCAAGCAATAATGTCCTTGTCTTCGATCTTATCAAACACCAAGCAAGCATCCTCCAAGCTTCCTGATTTGCAATACATATCAATCAACGCCGTGCCGACCTGGGCCGTGAGCCGAATCCCGTTGTTCTGGAGATAAGAATGTACCCACTTCCCAGACTCCAGTGTGCCCATCTGCGCACAAGCCGAGAGCACGGACACCACAGTACCCTCGTTGGGCTTCAACGACGACAATCTCAACATCCTCCTGAACAACACCAAAGCCTCGTCGGGCCGGCCATGCTGGGCGTACCCATCAATCATTGCATTCCAGCAAACACTATCCCTCTCAGCCATTTCATCAAACAGCTCCCTGGCTCTATCTAATTCTCCCAATTTCGCATGGCAGTCAATCATGGCGGTCGAGGAAACGAGGGATCTGATGGAGGCTCTATCGAACAGAACGCGAGCAGCGATAGAGTCACCTGCGTGGGCGTAGACGTCAATTAGAGCGGTGGTGACGAAGGGTTCCTCAGAGAGACCTAGGCGGAGGGCGAGGGAGTGGAGGGCTTGGCCAGAGGGGTGAAGAGGGGCATGGCGGAGGGCGGAGGAGAAAGAGAATGCGTTTGGGACGACACCGGAGGACAGCATCTTAGTGAAGAGGAGGAGAGCATCGGCGTGGAGGCCTCGGAGGGCATGGGCATGGACCGCAGCGGACCACAAGAAGACGTTGGGCGAAGGGGTGAGGCCAAGGAGTGTAAGGGAGCGGTCGAGATGGTCTCGAGAGGCGTAGGCACGCTGAAGCTTGAAGTTGACGATGGGGTGGTGGTGGAGACCGGAGCGGAGGATGGCCCCATGGAGCTCGAGAAGACGGCGAGTGGTGCGGCAGCGGTCAAGAAGGTCGGCAGCGTTGGATGGGCAGAGACGAAGCTGGGCAGTTTGGGTCGGCGGCGACGTGTAGGCCACGTCGGCGAGGGCGCCGGTGGTGGAGATGGGAGTAGCGGTGGCGGAGGAAGACATGGTCGCCAGGGAGGTTGCACGATTTAAAAATCTCCCGGGAAACGACTATAAACCGACAACCATTCCCCGCCTGCAAGAAAACCGAAACGGGAGGATGATTCCAATCGGATCCTTTATAGATCCGATTTAGCTATATAACAGGAAAAAAACAAAAAAGCCCAGACAAGTTGAGATTGTGATAAGATATCTGTGAGAGTTTACTATGGACTCAAAACTGACCAACAAAAAGGCATTGGTCCAAATCCTGTTGACAAAATGTGAGAACTGTGAACCTATCTTCTAAGTTCTAACAAACCAATGTGTCAAAACTTTTAACTTTGCCATCTCCTATCAAGAATGATTAATTTGATCAGTAGGCAAGTTTATTATGGACACTAGGCTTTTGGGCGGATTGCTGCCGAAGAGAACCGCTGCCCATGGCCGAGGCAATGCTGGCAGGTTACATTCTGAAATCCATGATGCATACCTTGCCGTTCCCATAGCTCGCTGCTATCCTGTCACCAGTCTTGTTCCAGCAAACTTGGTAGATGCCAGCGCCACCTTGGCTATAGGTCTTCACGATCTTCCCTTCTTTCACTGACCATATGTGCAGGGATTGATCCAGCGACCCACTTGCCAGATACTCCCCATCGGGACTAAATTCGATAGTGTATACAGGTCGCCTGATATGAGCACAATGAGTACTGTGTAAACACCATAGTCATCTCTACTTTAAAAATAAAACTGGCTTCAAAGTACCCAGATTGCTTAGGAGGTTACCTGTGGCCATTTAAGGTGCAGAGGGAACGTCCATGCTCAACGTCCCAAAGCTTGATTGTTGAGTCAAGCGATGCACTGAAACACATGCCAAAATGATAGATAGACTGAGGAAATACATTGCTAACGTACACCAGTTACCTACTAAAGTCTATAATTGCAGTATGTCAGAGACGAAGATTGTGGTAAAAGCATGATCTGTCGGACTTCACAGGGAAATAGCGAAAAATCCAACTCATGCAAGGGACATACTCTAACATAGGCTTTTTACGGCATGGTTCAATGGAATTACAAAAAAGTTTATGCAGATGGTATGAAATGTAAATTTGTAAGGACAGAACTCTGTGACTTCCAATGTGGTAACTGCATCAACTAGCACTTGGTTGTATGGATCCATATCACCAAGAAAATAAAAAATTGAAAAAATATTGAAATACTCGTTTCATCATAGTCCGTTTTAATAGATGAAACCTAAACAAAATAAGCAACACTAAGTGAGCATCTCCAAAGAAGTCCAAAGCAAAACGGCACGTCCAGAAGAAACATTTGCAAACAGCTTCGATGGGTCAAAACTTGCCCAGCGTGCTACAATGAAGGTTATGCAGAGATCTTTAATTGAGCAAACAATCATGTGACCAACTAAATTTTGATTCTTTCCAATATTATACAGTTACATTACTGTAGATATTTGAATGACCTGGATATTTGCTTCTCTACGGCTATTTAACCACAGGGATATATCGCATCACAACAAAGAGGCTATTTACATTCTATACAGTACACAGATCAGTTCGTCAAGCATCAAATGCATTAAAAAAGAAAACAACTCTGATATTAGGATTAAGAGCTGAAAATCAGTGTTCAATCTGAAGAGCTTCGCTTAAAAGTTTTGGTATAGGAAGCTGAAGATGCATAAAGAAAGATTGAGAATGAGAAAAGATTGATCCTACTTTTCCAAGATGTAGGAAAATGATTGCAATCAGAAACTCTTCAGCCACAGACTGAAGATACCTAAGTGTTCCCAGCCATTTGGCTCAATTGAACAAAAAAAAAAGAAGATACCGAAGTGTGACAATCACAATATATTAGGAGCTGGGCCAGAGAGGAACAGTTACTTTCAGATAGCGTGTGCTGAATGATGAAACAGTCTTCTTCCTTGATTTTCGCACCAGCTAATAGCCTAATTAGACTATTACAAGGCAAGCATCATCACAAACAGGCTCAGATGTGCACAAATTCCAAACTAAAAGCACGGAAATCTCACAGGCATTCACCCAAAGCCTAAACACCTACTGAATATCGATCTGTCTTTTTTTATTATTCTTATTCTTGTTAACCAAGCAAGACTTTCTTTGTAGAACCACTTGCGATGAAAAAGTATGGCAGAACAAACACAAACACCAAGGTGAATATAGTTTTTAGGGACAAAGGAAGCTAAATATTTACCTTGCCAGCAGTAATTGCTGATTAGGGTTGACTGTGCCCTGGCAAGTGGGGCTCCATCTAATAGTATATATCTCCTGAATGATTAGCAAAGAATCATATCAGTTAGAATGAACCATGATTGTAGACGTACCATTTTAAGAAGAGAGAAAAACCTTGCTGTGCTCCTTCAAGTCAAACAGACACTTGTCTTGCTTTAGACTCCAAATCTGTTAACAGAATGTTCCAAACATCAGGACTTGTATTAAAACAACAATTCCATGTCATAATGTAATAATAAGGGTAATTATGGAAGTGTTTGTTTTAAGGACTTCTATATATATAAGTTGCCTCAGAGATCAGATCATTAGGCCTTGCTAGAGTCAAATTTTTAGGACACAGATTCTTATAGGTCCAAAACATAGATCAAAAGGTGTCTTAGTTACTGAATCATTAATCAAAGGTGATAGAACTTCCAAGCCTACAAGCATTACGCAATAAAAAACATTATTTTAAGCACGCAAAAAGATTTCCAAGGATGACATAGAAAAGGCTTAACAGATGATAGTAAAAGGATGTTACCCTCTCTCTCTCTCTCTCTCTCTCTCTCTCTCTATATATATATATATATATATATATATATATATATATATTATGTCATTTATGTCATTCTTATTAATAGAGACTAAATATTACAATCAAGTTTTATTGTCCTAAAGCCAAGCAAAGGAACATGAAGGCATAAGCAGCGCATGTAAGTCAACAACATCAGAGATTATATTGATCCAACAAAAGAAAAATCTAGAATCTAGTAGTAAATTAGACTTAAAGGTCACCTTTGCTGTCCCATCATCTGAGCATGACGCCAAGAGTGAACCAGAATGATCCCATTTGATAGAATTAACCTCACCCTAAAATGATGAACGTCAATCAGACCTATCCATTTATTGCCAAAAGAAAACCAATTTCATTAACCAACTAGCAATAACAGTGAATTAAACCTTTCAACCCCAGAAGGAAGTTCTCTTGAGGAAAATAAAATATAGAAACATTATTTGCTTCAATAATGTCTGCGAGTTTATTATATCATAAACTTTGTGGCTCTTGTAATAGAAAGTTTGTTGTACGGAGAAAATAGATGGAGATCCAAATGGTAATAATCGCATGGCCACATAGAACTTCAGGTAAGGTATAGAAAATGACAGGAGGCATGAGTTTAGCCTACCCAACTAAGCATATTTCATGAGGTCTATGGAAAAAGAGGAATATGCCCATGACTACAAGAGAAGTTTGGCAGCCATCTGAGGTATAATGGTGTTAAAAAAAATTCTAAACATTGAACCGTTTATCACACAATGAAGTTATCAAATTGGGTCCGAACAAAGACTAAGGGACAATTGTAATACAAAAAAGATGAGTGTTCGTCCAATTCTGTAAAAATGTAGCAGAATGCATGCAGGATATTGGATACACAAACCTCATGCCCAGCAAAACACTTGGTTGGTTGATGCTCTCCAATCTGACATACATAGATCATGCAGTCATTTGAACAGGAGGCAAAAGAGAGATCATTTCTCCAGTCAATATCACTTATAGGAGCTGTGAAAAAACATACATTAGCATGACACTAATTCTGCAATAAACTGAAAACCAAATTAAAATAAAATGTATCTAGAAAAAAATTGTGGTGGAACAGTACCTGCATGAAATTGAAACCGTTGCTTACATTCCCATGTTCCTGTGTCCCATAATATAGCTGTTTTATCAACACTACCACTAACCAAAAAATCACCCTTCTTGCTCCATTTCAAAGACAAAACGGGTCCTCTGTGTTTAGATAATATTCTCCTTAACTCCCCTGTTCAGAAAAAAATAGATGGGTAAAAAACAACGATCAAGCTCCAGAGCAGAACGTTAAAAGTTCACGATATTGTCTCTTCGTTTCTTTATCTTCCTACAACTTCAAACAACAGAATGGAAATGCCCATCGTTTCATCAAAATACCCAGTATAGTTTTACATAGCATTGCAGCTAAAAGTAAACCAAGAGAATGATCTGTATGAGAATGCAGAGCATCAGGCTGAAGTGTGAGGATGGTATTGGAATTCATGAAGTTAAAAACAAGAAATCAGACATGGTTAATGAACGACACACGGACAATTATATGCACCAGACACGTCAGGTTATGAGGGATGCGCTCGGGTTAAACAAATAGCCATGTCATGAGTGGATTGGGACTAGAAAGGGGCAGGGCATGTCACCTGAGCTTGGAATTTAACACTGAAACTGAACCATCAAAGAAACAAATTGACTGGGGAGAAGGATGCCTTAAAACATGCACAAAAGGGATAAGCATTTGAAAATGATGCAGCACAAACATATGAAAACTGAACCAAGCACATTGTGTAAAACAAGATAATGGAAAAGACTAAATAAAGCCTCTAGATATGAGAATCTTTAAGAGCACAAACTTTTTAAGTTGTAATGATCATTCGATCAGGAAAGACAACATAAGAGGAGATCACTAATGCTTCAACACAATCAATGACTATTTTTCCTCAATAATTTCTAGCTTCATGGTAGGTAACCACCTCAAGTGATAGTGAGAGGTTGTTAAATATTTGAGTTATCATTATATAGATAAAACTACGGTTATGAGAGGTATACTTCTCCATGCCAGCATGGCCATGGGAATAACTAGCGTAGACATTCCATCAATGAGTGAGATTTAGATTAGATCACAAAGAAAGCAACCTAGGAAGTATATCAAAGGGGAATTCATGATGAGGGCGAAGCAACAAACCATTGGTGTCCCATATTCTTGTATGTGCATCACATGATCCCGTTGCGAGCAGCATCCCTTCTGCCTATAGAGCAGAGAAATCTATTAAACCCCAAATCAACAAAAGCTCTTATTCGAAATTTAAAGGAAACTAAACTCTAGAATGCAGCGAAAAGATTTGTTTACAAAAGACACCTGATTAGGATAATTCCTCTTGGAGCAAAAGGGATGTTTATAAGCAATTCTTCTCACTTGTATAAGAGAACAAATATATGATTCTTTTGTACTGGTAACAATTGGCAAGAAAAAAACCTAATTGACATTGTAATGAAAAGACTATTACTCACATGCCAATCAAGTGCTGAGACATCCCTGCCCTTCTCATTGGTTGCACCTTGAAAGTGTTCCAAAATTTGCACATGTTCAAGCGGAATATTCATGACAGAACCACAAGGACCATCCGGAATTGTCCAAATCCTTGCTGTTGCATCTCCAGAACTGTGAAGACGCCATGAAGCTACAAGATAAGTTCAAACTTCACACATATTAAACTTACTGTGAAGACTAACAAATCAAACAGACAAACTTTCGAATGGAATTTGATAAGATTGAGCTATACTTTCCAAATTTGACCTATACTCACCCAGAGGCTAGAAGAGAACCTGCAGGGCTCCATGCACAGGAAAAAACCTACAAGCAGCAAACATGAATCAATGAAGGAATAAATCACATATCAGAATCAAGTGATAATAGACAACAAGGGGAATGACCTCCGAATTATGTCCTTCCAGGATGGTGACATCAGATCTAGAAACCTCTTGAGCAACCGACAATGAGCTACGGGTGTCTGCAATAGGTTCAGGCCCTGGCAACAATATCATAAACTGCTGCTACAAAACATTGGATAAAGGCACAAAATATCTCATTTGTACTCCTAAAGAGAAGTAATATTTAGAATAGAACATAGCTGAAATCTATTTGTAATGCAGGAAACTGAAAGCGATAATTTCAGTGTAGTAACTAGACTCGATGACCTAAAACAAAGGAATGAAGAAGGTGACAACGTAAGAAATACAATTGACACTCCGAAACTTAAAGAAAACAACTTTTCTATATGACTTGTAAAAAAATTCCGCATCACTAAAGAGAGAATATGTCACTCTCCAGCGGGAACAAACCTAATTAGGAGTGAACCAAAATAGCAAAGCACCAAAGAACAACTTTTCATCCTAGGGAATGCAGCACTGCATCATTGGAAAATCATCATTTCATCATGACCCCCGCTGATTTTCTAAAATAAAAAATATGCAAAACCACAACGCAAGAAGTTTTACCTCCACAAATGCCATGTTTGTCAAGCATAACCACTTCCTTGTGCTCCATGTGCAGCTTTGTCTTTCCTTTCCTTTCCTGCTTGCTCTCCAACTCTGTTCCCCTCTCCTGTTTTCTCTCTCCCTTTTCCCCTTCTCTCGCATTTAGACCTCCATACTCTTGTTCCTGACCTTGAACACCATGCTTCTCCTTTATTTTGATATGATCTCCTGGTTTTTTATTCTTACGTTTTCTTTCTTGTACTATTTGATGCAGTTCATGAACATCCATATTTATGAGCTCCTCTGGTTCTAGCAAAGCGAAGTCGTCACCAACATCTACATCACTCTGGCAAGATTCCAAAAGATTGACAAGAAGAAAGATACTCGTTATGCAGAAGCTATTCTTTAGTATTACAGGTAAATGATAAAATAAATACTTACACAATCCAAGTTAGCTTCCATTTCTATATACTGAAGACCCTTTTGTACAAACGTCACAAGAGCACCCGGGGGAACTAAACTTGTATCAATCTTACTTTTATTGATACCCGCCTCACTATATAAAGCAAATGATGCATGTGTAAAACCTGAAATATGTCATTCAGCTGTTAGCATTCAATAGTGACCAGCATGTTCCTGCATGCTATATTCTCCAAAACACAAGAAAAATATTGCAAAATCAGGTATCACATCTACCCAATAACATCAAGAGCGCTAAATCCACACTTTCACATATAAATACACTAAGATCTGACAACTCAAAGATTGAGAAACCCAAGAGAATACTGAATACCGATTGTCATATCACTCATTACACTACATACTTACATGCTATTAGTGAATCTTTATCAGATTTTATTCTCGTTAATACTGCTCAAGAATCGCATGATTCTCCTTGAAGAGAATCTTGTACATACTTAATCAACTTAAGAACACTCTGAACGGCATAATTGTTTAAGAACAAGAAATAAAGAGTGAATACGTGCAGGCCCCCGTTGTTCACTGGATTTTGAATCAAGTATGAGAAGAACCAGTATGATTCTTGAGAAAGAAAGAAACCAAAAAGAAGTAGAAGAAGGAGAAGAAGAAGCTGCTTCTCATTTATCTGCCAACAAATATAGTGAAAAATCAAAAGGCTCTAAACTCGCCCTTCCCATCAACATATAGTGCTAGCATTCAGGAGACTCGAAACAAAAACCATAAAGATTGCAATAAACCTGAACGGAAAACTCTACTGAAGATGACCATTTTCTCCTAAGAAAATCTTATGTAGCACAAAACCCTACAAATTAAACCCAGACCTTCTCCACCATGAGTGAAGTTAATACGAATCAAGGAAACGATAAAACAATGCACCAACAAAGACCCAACAGTTTTGAGTAAAAGAACAAAAGGGCAGGAAAAAAAATCCGGCAATTCACTAAAAAAAAGATGTATAGAATCCTAATTAAGGAGTAGAGCGAGATTACCGCGAAAGAACAAAAGGGCAGAAAGATTCAAACCCACTGAATTAAGAAACCATGAAACCCAAGAAAACAAGAAAACCACTAAACCCAAGAGAGCAAGAAACCAATCCAAGATAAAGCCTTTCGGGTACGATGATGCCATTGGAAATGATAAAATATTGCGACATTGCATGAGAATCGAGAAATATGAAAAGTACGACAGAGTCACCGACCTGACTCCTGAAGATATCGCCAGATGAGGTGGTCAAGCTCGGTGGAGGTGATCGCAGTCATCGGCATGACATCCTCCGCGGGCAGCGCACGATCATCGCCGAGAGTAGCGCTTGCACCTCGACTTCCGCCAATCGACAGGGACGACAGCGCCTGAGCTGGGCGCCGGTTTGCGTTCCACTGCGGACGCGAGGCGGTGCCCTTCCCCCGCGCTCCGCGCGACTTGCTACGGGTTCTTGGGCCGGCCATCTATAACGCTTTTGGACTAGGTGAGCCGCGCCACGCCACCCGGCCAACCGGACGACGGGACCCCACCGGAGCAAGCAATGCTGGATTTCCACGTCAAGAAATTGGGCCCACTTCTTCCCTTCGACAGACACGAAGCATTTGGGCGATCATAAAATATTAGAATAGTGACGCTTTTATATCCGACGTGGCACATCAGGAATCCTTAGATAAATTATACCGTTGGATTGCGTTCTCGGCGTTGATTTGAAAATCCTTGAAATTGGACAGTTTGATTGCGTTTCTTTGTGGGGTCATGTTATATGCACAACCAAAATCTGTAAGTGCACCATGTTTTTTTAAAAATACCGAAAATACCCCTTTGTCATCTCTCTTGTGGTGATGGGGGTGGTGCCGGCGGCAGTCGACGAGGCCGAGCGGCGATCGTCTCTCTCTCCTTTCTCTCCTCCTCCCGAGCGCCGGGCACCCCAAAAGCCGAGTCCACCGTGAACTCCGCCGTGTAGACGACGCGATCTCCCTTTGCGTTCATCTTGTCTAACCAGCCCTTTGATGTCTTCTTTGAGCCTCCTCCTCACCGTCACCGCCGCCCGGACCTTAAACTTCGCCGATGGCTTGCCTAGAGACACCATCTGCACCACCTCCTCGCTGATCGCCGCCAGTGGCGAAATTGTAACTCCGTTCTCTGGGGAGCAAAACATGGGAGCTGAAACAGAGCATGCTCTGTTTCCCTCCAAGCAGTGGCAGTCTTGGATCTGGCAGTAAAGTAGATCTCTCCATCACAGTGATCCTAGAAAGATCCCTGCAAGCATCCATGAGCCAACCCTTTTCCTCACTACTTCTCACAGAAATAGGAAAGAATCAGGGGAAAAGGAAGAGATTTTTCCTCCACTCTTGGCTAGCTGTTCCTCTGTTCTTGGTTTAAGGATTAGTTGTGGGCCTGGAGGAAGGAGGGGGTTATATAGGGAAGAAGGGCAAATGGGAAACGAGGAAGGTCTCTACTGGCTTCCGACGATGGTGGAGGTTGCGAGCTATAGAGGAGGTAGGAGATGAAGCCTAGCTGGCGAGCGATCCCAGTCTGCGGCAGAGAACAAGACAGCAAGCGAGCGTACCTTTGTTCGCTTCTTCTCCACCAAGCACGGAAGTTTGAGGATAACTGTAGGTCGGTGGCTACCTAAGGAAACTCCGATTCGATCCGCCCCCCGGCTGGGAGGCATCTACCTCATCCCGATCACAAGGGAGAAGATGGTGGAGTAGGACGGGCCTAGCCGGAGTAGGTGGCCGGTGGCCGGCGGCGGCAACAAGGGGCGTTGAAGGCTGGTTGGTGGAAGATAGAGATAAGGGCAATTTCGACATTTTACATAAAATGTGAGTGCACTTATGAATTGGTGTTGTGCTTATAAAATTGCCCTTCTTTGTGTTGATTTGAAATTTATTTTAGGGCCAATTACAGATATATCCTTTGCAACTTTGTATTTACAGAATTATCCCTATAATCCGATTACTTAGCACTTCCTTAACAATTCACAAACATATTCTTCCATCTAGTGAAAGACACCTTACCCAAGTTGAATACCAACTTTAGTAACGAACAACGAAGGAAGGGTGGGGTCTGTGGTGGTGGGGGAGATGGCAGCGGTGGTGTGATCCGGATAGTGGAAGCGGTAGCAAATTGGTGGTGGCAGCAGCATTGGGGTGGGGGTGAAGATGATGATGAGGGGAGGAGATTGGGTGGAGAGGAGGAGATGGTGATGGTGGTGTGGGGGGAGATAGCGGTGACGGTGTGATCCGGATGGTGGAGGCGGCAGTAAGTCGGCAATGGCCCCTCCCATGATCCCCATCATCACTGCCCAGGCTGCAACCGAGGCGAACTCGCGGACCCGAATCAGGCACTTGGGCACCCCCTCCTCTGCCTCCTCTCCTGCCGAGCCTGCCGCACCTGCTCTGGCCGTCACCCTCAAGTCCCTCCTCCTCTCCTCCACCACCCCTTCTCGCCTCCCCTTCGACCTCTCCGACTTCCCCACCCACCCCTCCTTATCCTACTTCGCCCGCTCCTACTTCTCTTCTGCAACCATTGCTCCATCCTCCTCCACCATCGTTACCATGACACCCACGATCACGGTGCCCTCGCCGTGCTCGAGCGATCCTTATCCCACTGGATTGCAGCATATTCCCTCACAGACATCGTTGGGAGAAACAGCGGGGGCTACGTCGTCCGTGGGCTTGTGGGTTCCTCCACCACCTCCATTGCTGGTGAGAGGGGCGAGGTTAGCGGCGGCTTCCGTTCGGCGAGTACCGGATGTCATATTACATCACCGTGCTAACGGCATTTGACAGCCCGGGCTAAATTGTCAGGTTTTGAAATTGTAATGTAGTTTTATGTGATTTTAGAAGATGCGGGTATTAAAATGTTAATGTATGAAACTACATGATATGAAAATGTAATTTGATTTTTTATAAATAATCAGATTTCAAGGATGATTCTATAAATATGAAGATTTTGAATGATATATTTATAATTAACCCTTTTTACGGGGAGTTCTATCTTCACCACATTTTGGACCCTCTATCACAATTTTTATATTTTTTCTAAAACACCCCTGTCATCAACCTCACTCCACCCCATCTCATCCTCCACTCCACCATCTCCAACACCACCATCATCACCACCCACCACTACACCGCCACCGCCGCCATCACGGCCCTTCGCCCACAGCCACGGCACAGTCGTCGCTGCCACCTCCGCGGCACCCATGTCACCACCCACCACCAACACCACCACACCGCCGCCACTGACACCACCACTACCCCACCGCCACTAATATCCACCACCAACACCAACACACCATCATCACCCACTCGCCACCATCACGGCCCCTCCGCCACCACCACGGCACAACCCCCGCTGCCACCTCCGCAGCACCCAAGGGCGGATCTAGCCTTGGGCTAGACCGGGCTGTAGCCCCGGTGGCCCAGCAGAAAAGCCTGTGAGGTTATAGCCTCAGCCCATGTAAAACCCAAATAATCCAGGTGTCCATCCCACTTAGCCCTTCAGTCCAAACGAGTAACCCAGCCCATGACCAACTCCTTCCACTCTAGGCTCTAGCTATTAGCCCACATGTATGCAATATTGATAATAATGCCTAATACCCTTTTCCTTGGCCTTCGTATGATTCAATTAAACCCCCATTTGTTATTGTGACGTCTTCCATGGTCGGTGGTCCTCTTCAAGGGTTCCACAAAAGCTTTATCACATTGAATTAAACCCTCCCTTGGCATTTACCTTTCCCCTTGGCCTTCCTATTATTCGATTAAACCCTTGGAAAGGTCTTCGATGGCCGGTGTTCCCCTTTTGTGAATATCTATTGCATCGAATTAAAAGGTGGGTTCTTCATATATAATAAAATTATATTGATTATATAATATCTGATCCTTTGTTAGGATTTATCTTTAGTTTAATAGCTTAGGCTTAGCAGAATAAATTTTTTTAAGGATAACAGCAGTCAAGCAAGCCATTACAAGGTATTTAATCCTTCAATCTGTTGTTTCTTTTTTTTATGAGCATATATTAGCTAGAGGTTGGTTTTTTGTCGATAAAGTTTCATTAGAGCACTAGCCCAGGCAAACTTTTAATCTGGATCCGCCCCTGGCAACACCCATGTCACAACCCGCCAACACCAACACCACCACGACACCGCCACCATCGGCACCACCACGACCTCGCCGCCACTACCTCGCTAGCCCAGCAGCAGCACCACCATGCCCGAGCGCACCAGCCCACCACCACAATCAAAGAAAATGGTATTTTGGAAAAAAAAAATTAGAAATTGCGGTGAAGAGAGTCCAAAACGTGGTGCAAATAGAACTCTCCGTTTATTTCACAGAAACATGATGCCACGTAACTGATTTGTAATACATCACGCCACGTAAGGCTTTGAGGAAAACATTTCCTATTCCGTTTGCTATTTTGGCTGTTTTGGGCTCTGCACTATGGATCCAATCCAATCTAATCTCCACGAAACAAATTCAGCTTTTTTTGGATTCTTATTTTTTTTTTTGTTGACAAGGAAGCTATGTCATTGGTCCATGGGCTAGAGCCCGGCCTAGTAGCAAGCCCGCCCCGAACCGAACTGGGCTTCATGAGTGATGGATTTGTAGCCTGGGACTAATGGTGGTCATTTGGCGAGCCATCTTGATTAGGACTAGTTATGTGTGTCGATCGATTCGGGATGCGATGTGATTGATCCCAATTAAATTTGTTATGTTGTATCAGATCATTTTTGACAAACTTTTTTTCTCTATTTCTAAAATTATATGGCTACATCAAAATCACTCATAGTATTTTTTATGTAATTGAACATTTTGGTAGTTCATATGTTATGAATTCAAACCAAACTTGAGATATGTTATTACCCCGCGCATGACACACGAGACAAAATAAATAAATATGTAGCCTGAAAATATTTTCTAGAAATCAATTAATCGAGTGAACTCAAGATCGCATTAGCTGACACGTCCTCCTCACATAGCACATGTTCTCATGTAATCTTTTTTTTTTACATAATTGAGTTGAAGCTAAACCGTCGAATTAATTGACTACATGTTGAAAACTACCGGAGGGCACGATGACCCTCCATGTTACAAACATCACCATCACTAATTCTACTTTACCTTGCTAAATTATTAGGAGCAGTACCGTCCCTAGGGCCCCTAAAAAAATTGGTCAATTTGTAGGGGCCCCTTAGTCTAGTACTTTGATAGCGGCGGGGCATCGGACATTGATGGGAGAGATTTAATTATGGAGTTAAAAATATTGATAGAAGTTTTACTGGAAGAAGTGAAGAAACCAATTGAAATCCTCAATTATTTGAAAGCCAAGTAGGAGTGTTTTCCGAATTTGTGGATTACTTATAGAATACTTTTGACTATTACGATTACGGTTGCATCTGGAGAAATTTTTCAAAGTTGAAGTTGATTAAGTCTACCTTCGATCAACCATGTCACAAAAAACGATGAACGATTTGGCCATGTTGTCAATTGAAAAAGCTTTGGTGGATGACATAAACTATACAAGCTTAATTAACACTTTTACCTCTAAAAATGATAGAACGGGGGTGTTCTAGTGATACTTTTTTTTCTTGGACAATTTTAATGAGAAATATTTGTATGAATTTACTTTTTTTAATGCTTATAATATTTTAAAGTGTTTTTTATATGTTAGAAATTTAATCATTGAAATGTAAAAGGCTCGAAATTAGGGTAGGGCCTCCGAATACTCAGGACGTCTTTATGACCACGTGCCTATGTACGCGTATCATTTTCCATATAAATAAGTACGTAATAGAGACCATGTCACGTTGCATATTACAACAGCGGTATTGCTTAATTTGTAAAACATCGTCGCTGCCGGCACTCACATGACGACGGGAACTATGGAGTGGGCAATGGCTCTTCTACTCATCCTCAAGCTCTGGAGAAGGGCCAGATCGGAGATAGACATGCACGTAGGTTGCCACCGGTTGTTGACTGATTCAAACCTCTCCAAGCTCCAGTATCTCCGCAACATCATCAATGAGACTCTCCGGCTGTACCCAGCTGCCCCTCTTCTCGGTCCGCCTGAATCAATCCGATCGAGGACTGTGTTGTGGGAGGGTAACACATTCCCTCGCAGCACGATGTTACTGGTAAATGCTCATGCCATACAAAGGGACCCAAACCATTGGAGTAAACCTTAGACAGAGAGGTTTGATGGTGATGGTTGGGCTCGAAAAGGGGAGCTGGGGTTCAAGAACGTACCCTTTGGCTCTGGAAGGAGAGCATGTCCCGGAGAAGGTTTGGCCATGCGCATGCATGATGGGGTTGACGTTAGTGGCGGAACGAGGGGGGGGGGGGGGGGGGGGCGAGGGGGGCGGCCGCCCCCCCGGGCAACGCCGGAACCCCCCCCCCCCCCCCCCCCTCAAAGTATTGGAACAGGGTTTTAGTCGAAGCGGTGGCGAGGAGCAATGTAGTTATTGTGGATGCTAGCAAAGAGGATAAAAGAGTAATTAATGGATTTGTTGTCGGGTTTTGTCTTATCTAAGACGGAGAGGTTAAGATAAATTAGGGAAGAGGGTACATTTAGGATGGATGGAAGCTGGAGCAGGGACACGTGAAGTGATTTAAGCCCGAGAGAAATTGCTACGTCCTATTGGTTGGATTTTTATTCGAATTTAGGATATACATATATGAAAAAGCTGCTGCCAATCCTCATATATATGAGATACTATCCAGGATGTTGCTCATATGTCTTAACCGTTAATTTCTGCATCTAGCTATCTATTATATAAGACAAGATGTATTCTATCGCATACAGCTGACGATGCCCGATTCAAATTTTGTTACGATATATGAGGCGATCAAGATGAAGCCATCTGAAAAGGAGCAGTGGTGGGTGGTGGTCACCCGGTGTTAGGAAAGAGAGAGAGAGAGAGGAGTAGTGGGAGTTGGTGGTTATCCGTGTCATGTGACACAGGGAGTCCACCTAATATATTATAAGGTAAAGATCCAAAGTATTTCTTATTAGGGGTTAATGTCATATTCCACCTTAAAAAGTTCTAAATTTCGCATTTCGTGTCATATTCTTTCATATATCATTATTTTTCGGGGTCATGTTATATGCTCATTGAGTTAATTTCATCCAAATATAAAAGTGAAAAATTCAAACGGGTTTAGTTTACCTCATACTAGGCTTCTATCACACCATCATACCAACCGTTTAGATTTGTTTGAATCTCATCCAACGGGTTTAGTTTGCCTCATACTATGTTTATTGAGTTGGCATTGATCTTAACAGTTGCGACTGCAATCATTGAGAGAGTCTTCTCTTCGATGAATATTATCAAATCTGATTTCCGTAATAAGATGGGAGATGACTGGATGAATGATTGCATGGTAGTATACATCGAGCGGGAAATTTTTGAAACTATTGAGAACGAAGATATTTTGTAACGTTTTCAAAAAATGTAAAAGCGTAGGATCCAACTTCCACCTCTCAATCATAGCACATAGTATGGTACATATATTTTAATATTTATATTGTTTTTATTCCTTGATTTTTCATATTCTAATTCTAATGTACCTTTTGCATTACTTAGAAGAAAAAAAATTTGGTCATTTTGTTTTAGATTTCGCCCCCCTTAAGTCTCATCCTGGTTCCGCCACTGGTTGACGTTACGTTGGGGGCGCTGATCCAATGCTTCAAGTGGAAAAGGATTGGAGGAGAGGAGGTCGACATGATCGGAGCCGGAGGCATCGAGCTCACGTTTGGTGTGGAGATAGCTTATTCCGGGTCAAGGGGGTCAAGGGTTTTTGAGAATAGGAAAAGTGAGATTATCTAACGGGGATAGAAAAAATAGAGTGGTAGTGATAGGTGAAATAATGATAGAATAGTAATAATTATTTTTTATGTTTGATAATAAGTGTTGAGGTAAGGGGGATAAGAGGGGTTATCCCTCTTATCCCGCACCAAACAGGGGATGTGTATAAGCCTCTCGATCCAGCTGTGAGCAGTCCAGGCCATTATCAAGTTAATCATATGCCAATGTAATTTAGTATTTGTGTGAGTAAATTTCTTATATAACAAATTTGGCATTGATGGTGGGCCGGGCTTTCATGGGTTCACCTGTAGTTATGAAACCTTTCTATCTCAATATATATTAATGTTTCTAAAGTTAATAGACCATATTACACTTTGATATCCTATAATTACATAGATTAGCATTCCAATACCCTCGTCTTCCAAAATCATATAAAACTATTCTATAGTTTGAAAACATGATAATTTAGTCCAGACTGTCAATCGCCGTTAGGATGAATCACGGAAAACCGGTCACGTGACGCGCACGTGATCGGTTTTCATACATACGTGACCGGCGACGACGGGCGCGTCGGTCGCTCCACCATCGGACTCCCTCCTGGAGTCCCTCCGCATCAGCCAGTGGTAGATCTCCACAACCTCCGGTACGCACCGAACGGAAGCCGCCTGCTAACCTCGCCCCTCTCGCCGGCGGTGGAGGTGGTGGAGGAGGCGGAGGAACCCGCAAGCCCATGGACGGCTCAGTCCCTGATGCTTCTCACGGCGATGTCAGTGGGGGAATAGGTGGCAATCCAGTGGGACAAAAATCTTAACTAATTTTTCTCGTGGTAGACGCCGTTGTGGTCGTCTCGGATGAAGACGTGGTCGAAGACAAGGATGAAGAGCTAGCAGAAGTCGAAGGCGTGTAGGAAGGGGAGATGGCGAGGGACAAGACGGCGGAGGAGGGGCAACATGAGCAGGAGGAATAGGGGAACTAGGAGGCGTCGGAGCTAGTGTCGAGGGAGGCGAGAAAGGGCTGGGAAGGGGTGCCGAGCTGGGTGCGGATGACATAGGTGGTGGTTTGGAGGAGGCTGCGGGCGGAGGTGATGGGGACGGAGAACTTCTTCGGCTTAGAGGTGGAGGGTTTGGCAGCGGCGAGGGAGGAGAGGTAGAGTTGGGACTCATCCTAGGTGAGGAGAGGTGACCACCAAAGAGAAGAGTGGGGTGACGGTGCCGACAATGGCTTCAGGCTTTGCCGTTGAAGCAGACAACGGTGACGACGTGCCGAGGGGGGGGGGGGGGGTTACCTGGAAGTCAGGAGAGGGCGAGGGGCTTGGGTGGTTCGTCGAGGGAGAGGAAGTGGAAGGAGAGGGACGAAGGGAAGGAGAAGAGTGGGTGGGAGAGGAGGATGGAGCGAGCGGCTTGGAGGAGGAGGTGGTGGTGGTGTACCATGGGGAACGAGGGGAGCAGGAGAGGAGGCCGAGGGCGAGCATGATGACCTCATCTTCTTTCTCCTCCTCCTCCCCATTGGAGGAGGGCCGCGTCGCCGCAGGCGAGCAGGTTGACCTCCGTTTGCCGGCGAGGGAACACGCCAGCGGTGGGAGCTCGGGGGACGCCGGATCTCCATCATTGCTTGGGCGACGGATCTAAGCGGAGGCCAGCGGTGCTTTCTTTCTCCCTCATGTATCTCTCTCTCTCTCTTCCCACGTCAGCAACACAGGCGAGAAAACTATGAAAATAGAAAGAAAGAAAAATAGTCAAAATTAAGGAAAACTAGTCAAAATAAAGCACAGTAACCGGTATGCTGTCAAATTAAGTAACGGCGTTGGGATGGCGGAACTAAATTGTATAATTTTAAAAGTTAGGGGTACATTTTTGTAATTTTAAATGTTAAGGGTAGTAGAAGGCTAATCCGTGAAACCACATGGTATCAAAGTGTTTCTTTCCTAGTTAATAACTCATGAATTTTCTTTTGGGACAATGCCACTGGGTGTTTATGCCACCATTGACTCAAAAATATATTCGTTTTCTTCTTCCTCCTCTTCCTTTTACTTTTTTTTTGAAAAAATTGAATCGAAAGATTAAGACAGACCAGCCGATTACAAACTCAGAACAGACGACCATCAGGCCATAAAACGAAATGAGTTGCAATCTCTTATTCCATATGACCACAACACTCTCATCTACAAATAAATATACATATCACCGCCCTAAGATGGCTGTAGATGTTGCTTTTTTAGCATCAAAGAAGACAAAAAAAAGCACGTTTTAAATATAAATATGGTTGTTGATAAGTCGGTTAAGGGGTTTTTACATATCTATCCTTCAAAAGTTTCTAAATATCACAATTACCCCTATATTTTTTCGGCTTACTAAAATACCCTTCAAATTTTGAACAATCCGTAAACCTACCCCTCGGGTTACTTACCGGTGAATCTTCATGGAATATTCTTAACGCCGTTAACGGCGCAATGTAAAAAGACCTCCTCGCCCTCTTCTTCATCTCTTACGTCACCGACTTCCTCCTCGTCTGGTCCCTCATCTTCCCCTCCCTCTCCGACCTCCTCCTTCTCCTCCCCACCTCCTCCCCTCTCCTCCACCTTCCCCTTCCCGTCCAGATCACTCCCGTGGAGGAACCCCAATCAGTGTCTAAATCCCCTCCTCTCCCTGGCCGCACCCGCAACCTCAGCCTCGTCGTCTCCGGCCTTTACTTCTCGAATGACAACCTCGACCTTAATGCCTCCGAGCTCCATGTCCCTCAACATGTGCTCGCAGCTCTCAGCATCGAGATCCTCAAGGCCGCAAGTGAGAGAAGCGGCGGGGCCCTCGAAGGTGTCGCCTTCCTCCTGAGCTCTGACTTCCTAGGAGGCCCCGCAGTGACATACGCAGTAGCATGAAGAGGCCGGCTAAGGTGGCAGGAAGAGGGAGGCAAAAAGAACAGCTCCGGCTCTGGCGGTGGTGCCACCAGTACTGGTAGCAATAGTGTGGGGAGCGGGAAGGTGTCGGAGAGCTCGACGGGGGAGAAGTGGTGTGTGGCTAACGCGATGGCGGGGAGGCAGCGGCTGCAGGCGGCGCTGGACTACGC